>CAUYRH010116583.1:0-20709 GCA_963574655.1 Perodicticus potto
AAAGTAATGAGAAAGTCTCTTGAATGTTATCGCAATCAGGTTGATGAAAATATCTCTGATTGTATCTGAAGCCCGTACACTGTACCCCATGATTGAATTATTGTACACAGCTATGATTCAATTAAAAAAAAAAAAAAAAAAAGTAGGAACACACCAGTCCCCTCCGCTCCCCTTCTCTCTCTCTTCCCCAGACTTGAATTGAATTTGAAAAATATTCTTCTGAGCTAAAAAAGTCACACACAAAAGACTATGTGATTCCACTTATATAATTCAAACCATATATAACAGGAAAAGTTAATCAGTAGTGATAGACGGTCAGTGTTTGCCTGAGACTGGAGATGAGCTGAACGGACTGCAATGGGCCATAGGGAACTTCATGTGAATTGGTGGAGATGTTTTATTATCTTAATTGGGGCCATAATTACATGGGTGTATGTGACGTCAGTACAAAAGTTTGGGACAGACTGTGTTAAGGTCCATTGTTTCACTTCCAGCAAACACAGTGGACAGCGTCCTTTCTGATTCACCTAGGCAAGGTTCAACTTGCTCGGCTCATGGGTGTTGCTGGGACAGCTTCATTTGTTCCCATTCATGTATATTTTACAATTTTTTTTTTTTTTTTTTTTTTTTTGCAGTTTTGGCCAGGGCTGGGCTTGAACCCATCACTCCCTGTATATGGGGCTGGCACCCTCTCCTTGAGCCATAGGCACCACCCGATTTTACGATTCTTGATTTTTGTGTATCTCAAAACTTTTGTAATGACTCGTGTATATTCATTAAAACTCACTCTCACTTAACCTTACATTCAAAATGAATTAAAAAAAAATAAAATGCATGCATTTTATTGCATATAAATTATATTTCAAAAGTGAAAAAAAAGTTATGAAAAGCTGGGGTTACAGGGACTGCCGTGAGATGGTAGAGAAGGTCAGTCATTCAGCACACCCTCTCGGCTATAGAGAGGGATTTGGCTGGCTTGGCTCCTGCCTCTGTGATTACCACCTTGTGATGATTTAGAATTAACATCAACATTACATGGAGATGCAAGGGTTTTTATGTTTATGCAAGGGTTTGTTTTTGAGACAGAGTCTCACTTTGTCACCTGAATACGGTGTTGTGGCCTCATAGATCACAGCAACCTCAAACTCTTAGGCCTGAGCAATCTTCTTGCCTCAGCCTCCTGGGATGCTGGAACTACAGACATATACCACCACACCTGACTAGTTTTTCCATTTTTAGTAGAGATGAGTCTTTCTTTGGCCTAGGCTGGTCTCAAACTCCTGAGATCCAGCAATCCACCCACCGAGGCCTCCCAGAGTTCTAGGATGACAGGTGTAAGCCAACGTGCCAAGCTGAGATGCGGGGTTTTAATTTCTTCCTCAGTCTGAGCTAACTTTATAAAGGCATGTCAGCAGAAAATATAGTTTAAATTCTGTACAAAAAGGTCTATGGATACCATCTGCTCATTTAGTACATGAGCTTTAAAATCTTACCATTGCTGATTAAATGGAATTAAAAACTATTAAGTAAGGATGAAGCAGTTCTTGCCAGCATCAAATTATTACTAAGTGAAAAGAGGAGATAATTATTAGGAAAGGAAACTATTGTCTTGCCAAATTCACATTTCAGCCTCACCACAGTAGCATGCCTGATTTTTTATGAACTCTAGCACCCGACAAATAATCCCAGTGCTGAAACACACATTGGCATAGTAGATGACCGAGTAATGACTACTTTTCAAAGAATATGATAGAGCACAGGCTGAAGTGGATTGGAAAGAGCATTTCTTCTGTAAGTTAAAGGCTGAAGTTGTAATTTAGCAATAGAGAAATAGGAAAAATATCTAAAGGTTTAGTATGCTAATAAGAAATAATTTTTATGTATAATTTACCTGTGAGATCTCATCTTAGCTATAATGCATATGAAAAACTGATCTTACTTCCTTGATCAACACTAAGGAAATTATGATGCTTCATTAGAAGTAGAAAGTATATGAAGAGATAAAGCCAATCGCATCCAGAAAGGAACATGTATGATTTTTAGTTCATATCAATGACAGGTCAACAATTTAGTTTTTAATTTTTTGGTATTTTTCTTTACGGGAACAATTTATCATGGACGGAGTGTAAGGCTCTGTACTAAGTTTTTAGAAGAATAAGAAGCATTGATGGTTGTTCTGAACAAATAACAGATTGTACATTCAGAAAATATACAGTCTGGTAGCCATTCTGTTTCCAATCAAATATGGTTAACAGTGTAGCTGACATGAAAGTTACTTTGACAGTTGCATGGTTGAAATTAATCACACCATTTTGGAACTGCTCATCACGGGAGGCTAAGTAGTGGTCATAATGCTAGGTCTAATTCTAACTGTATCAACTTGCAGAAGATGTTCATGAATAAGAGGGAAGCCTCTGCCTTGGTTCTATCGTATGGGCTAATCTGTTAGTCAAGTGGTTGTTCGAAGACATATAGGGATCATTGGAAGTTCTAACTGTCAATAATTTGCTGAAAGAGAGTTTTGTCACAAATTGGAAAAGGAGACTAATTCTGGGTATGGGACCAAGTTCTGATGGCCCATTGGGAGATAAGAGGAGAAAGCTGCGTGATCTTCAAGACCTTACCCAAGACCAATGAGTCTATATTATTTGTACATATAATGTTCAATATTTTATTAATAAGCACTTACTACTTTTTAATTTCTATTATAGCAATTTAGGGCACATTGACTTAATATTTTTGAAATATTAAAACATGTCAAATTTTTTAGTATTTCCTAAAATATGTCTAATTGTAAATGTTTTAGAAATACTAAATATTTTCTATTAGAAATTTAGTCACATTGTATTATTCTCTTTAAATAAAGCAGGAGTTTGACCTTTGAGTTGAAATTTAGGATTTTTAGTTTACACACATATATAATATACACATACAGGATTAGTCTATAAGGTTTTTCTTCTGCTTCTTGAGTCGCTTTCACAGTACATCTTTTTCTAAGAAAAATCTATTTCTTCTTTGATTTATTCATACTTTCATTCAGTTAAGAAATATTTCTTGAGTTTTTACTATGAGCAGAGTGAACATTCCCTCTTTGAATGAATTGGTTGTCTTTGGATTCCCGCCTTTCCTTGTTTTTCATTGACATTTGGTTTGGTCTTAGTTTTCTTTGATGGCTCTTGACCCTCCAGCTACTCTATAAATATTGGAGTGTTCAAGTGTCTGTCCTACATTCCTTTCTTTTCTCCATTTATACAACTGTTGGTTCAGTGGCATATGCTGAGAACTCTCCAGTTCATAGCATTTTGGCTGACCTCTCCAAAGTGCCCTCTGCTCATTTAACCAATGCGTACTTGGCCACTTCCTCCAAAGATCAAATTCAACACAGCCAACATGGAGCCCTGATTTCTCTCACCTCCCAAACTTGCTCTTTCCTGCATCCCCCAGCTCAGTCACAGAGGGGAGTCTTCTAACCAACTATATGCTATCTCTGTCCATTTTTTCAGTTTTGATTTGTGCTCTTTCAGGCCTCCTTTATGGTCTTTTATATGATTTTGCACATTTCTTACTAACCTTATTCCTAGTTATTTTATTGTTATTGCTATGTATGGGTCTGCCCTTCTGTTATATATACTTACTGGCTCTTGTCCATGTTTCTATATAAACATGATTGATTTATATATACTAACTTTATCTGTCACTCCATTGCCTTTTGAAAAAAATATTTCAACTAAGTTAGTAGGATACTACAATTCTTTTGCCAGCAGTTTTTGGGGATTGTATTTGGTTGTTTAATTCCTGAGCCTTTGAAAGACATTTGACACTATCTTGTGCTGCTTGTGCATATGTTGTTATCTTGGCTATAGATATAAAGTAGACAAGATAAACTTTCCTCTTTAAAATACTGTCATTATTGATGTATTGCACTCATGCCTTCAATATTATGATAAAATATAAAAATAATTGACTTTATTCATGTATTTTATTAGTGTGTATAATATACATACAAATACAACAGAGGTCCTTTCTTATCCTTAGGAGGATATATTCTAAGATACCCCCAATGGATGCATGAAACTATAGATATTATTGAACGCTATAACTACTATGCTTTTTTCATACATAGCTATGATAAAGTTTAATTTATAAATCAGGTACAGTAAGAAAGTAACAGCAATCATAATAAAACAGAACAATTATAATAATATGCTGTAATAAAAGTTATGTGAATGTGGACTCTTCTCTCTCAAAATATTGTAAGATTTTTGGACTGAGGTTGACCACAGGCAACTGAAACCATAAAAAATAAAACTGTAGAGAAATGGAAACTTTGTGTATGATGTATATATGTACATATAAGTATGTATATGTGTAAATATATTTATATCACATGTACACAGTCTTTTTAAACTGTTTTTTTTATCCTACCTAGATACCTATATTGTCTTTTCTTGAAATTCAAATACCTATACACGAGCCATTGCCATTTCATTGCCACGTGCTATACTATTTGGTGAATGATGTGAGCCTGTTGATTCAGGCTTTTTTAACTGAAGAAAAATTTTCTTCTGTTGTATTATTTAACAATAATTTTCTTCATTTATAAAATAGAAATAATGACAGTGTCTACCACTTGGTGTTTTCCTGAGAGTTTAATAAGGAATATGTGCAATGCCAGGCAGTTATTACTGCATCTTTTACATAATAGTTGCACAAAAATATTAACTAATCATTTGTCTGCTGATTTTTTTCTGGTTTACTCTTTTGAAACAACATTTACTGGTGTGCTTCACTCCATTCTATGTCCCTGTTATCACTTTAAAAAATTATTATCTTAGTCTTTCCCCTTCCTCCAAGTTAGAACATCTTTTTAAGTTTATACACTTTAGTGCATTCTAATTTTCTTCACTGGCTATTAGGCTTTTTACTGCTGCTAGGAGAGAATATATCTATTATTGCATGTTTAACTTTTCATCATATTTCTTACTTTTCCTAGTCCCCTGTTGATTTCCACATGCCATTTAGAAAGTTCTCTTCTCATCACAGTATATGGTCTTATAGATGATCTTTCATATCTTCTATTACACCACAATTTACTCGGTGTAAACTCGTGTCTTAGACCTATTTTTTAATTTCTTTTTTGAATTTTTTCTCATTATTTTATCTCAGACATGCGGCATCCTTTATAGAAATAACTGATCTTTACTTATTGACAGGATGGGTGGATGGATTCTTAGTGAGATCGTTCCCACATTTGCAGCTGGAGCTGGAATATAGGTTAATAAAACTTTGCATTAATAAGTTTTTTTTTTGACGGACTGAATTATAGTGGGGAGTCTATGGGAGCTGTGAGCAATCCTAGGCTTGGGATTTCACTGTGATAATATTTTGTCTGTGAGTGTGGTGAAAGACATTTTATGGACACATTTCTGTCCTATGTTCAACTCTGTGATTGCCCCACCGCCATCAAGTTACGGCCGTGGCTGATTCCTTCCGTGGTGCTTGTTCCCCAAGGTGAGAGACAGAAGCTGTGCACACTTACGGTTTTGTGGTTGGTGCAGCCCCGCTGCAGCTGCTCTTGGGTGCTGTTGATCTACTGTGATGGGAAGGATCCAAGGTGGTGTGCTACTTTTCTTTCTGTTTTCTGCTCTCCCCACCCTGCTGCTGGGGATTTATTAGTAATCTCCTAGAGTCTTCTCTAGTCAGTACTGCAGTGCTCTCTCAGGGGTTGTTGCAATCTGGTCTCATACATGGAAGAGTTGCTAAACTTTGAGAGCATGTGCTATGGCACCCTTCCCTAATGTTTCATGCCAGTGCAGATTTTTATTTCTGAGATTTTTTTTCATAGCGTTGATAGTTGCCATCTGCCAGCAGTTGGTATTTTTATTAATGTGTTTCAAGCACATCACTAAAAATCTAGAAGGGGATATATAATTCACATAGGAAAATACTGAGCATAGAATAAATTTCATTAGTCTTACAGTTGGGTTGTAGTTGATAGATTAGATAAAATGTCTACTTGATTTTATGGAGAGGAAAATTGATGCACAACAATTGTTGGCTAGTGGAAGGAGAGTAGAGGGAAGGATTTAGTCCTTGAGGAACATGTATCAATGTTGTTGAAATCTGTACTCGTCAGGGTTCTCCACAACCAAGCAGAATGTGTGTGTGAATAGATAGAGATTTTAAGGAATTGGCTTACACCATTGTGGAGACTGGCAAGTCTGAAATCCTTAGAGCAGTCTGGCAGGCTGGAGATTTAGGTAAGAAGTGATGTGTAAGGAAGTCTGGAGGCAGCATTCCTGCTCCTTGGAGTAAGTCGGTCTTTTTTCTCTTAAGGCTTTCTGTTGATGAGATGAAGCCCACCCACATTACGGAGGATAGTCTGCTTTCCCCAAGTCTACTGATTTAAAGGCTAATCTCATCTCAAAGTATCTTCGCAAAAGCATCTAGACTGAGTAAACATCTGGATACAGTGGCCCAGCCCATTGATGTATAGAATCAACCATCACAGCATCCACTGGGAAGCACACTACCCACCACTGGTGTTGCCATTTGCAGTCCACCCTGTTGTTTCCATGTTGTTAGTTGTTCCCGTTGATGGAGCCTCTCCTATCTCTTGACACTCTCTGCTTTGGCTGCTGCTTGGTAGGCTGTCAGCTAGTGTTTCTCATTCTCTCGTTCTTCAGCACTGGCTTCTCACTCTGGTGTTCTCAGGGTTTCAAGCACAGTGTGAGTTTCTCCTTGTGTCACATTCACTATCATCTGATTTTCTAAAGCAAATCCCATGGACAAGTCCAAGGTCAGTGTAGGGAAGGACTATGCAAGGCCTGGTTGCTGGGGTGTATGAACAAATTCGGACCATCACTCAATCTTTCACATCTGTATCTCCTTTGACTTTTAAACATTCCCTTCAGTGATACTCACCTTTGGGTTTGATTTTCAAAATTCATCTTTCAGAACCTGTTCATTTTTTCTTAATATAAATATGCTTTATGTCTGCTATCACATCATAGTAATTAAGAAGAATGCTTTGAGCAGATATATCAAAATACAGAACTTCGAGGAAGTTTGCATCCTTCACTAAATTATCAACAGATATCAATAATTTCTTGATGTCACCCTGCTCATACTGATCCTCGCTGTCTCTCACTGTAAGAGCCATTGGTACCAAGCTCTTGAAGTGATGCTGGCTGATGTGAGAAGTATCTTAAAACACTGAGTCTTTTGAATGGCTAAGATTTGAAATGAGTCTTGCTATACAAGCCTGACCCCTAGGTATCAGGAACATTATGGACTTGTGTTCTTTGAGCACCAACTATCTTTCTCTGTCTCTCCATCATCCTATACTTCTAGAGATGTCAACATTCCTCGAGAGACATCCTGACATTGAAGATGATCATGGACTTCACAGACAGGCTAGAGCTGCTGATTCAAGTACTTACTGGCCACAGGAATTGGAAAGTTAACTTCTCTACTTTTGTGTTTCCTTCCTCTGTAAAACACTTTTAACACTGTATTTTGTGAAGCCTGAATGAATCAACATGCAAGCGGGCCAGAATCTTGATTTTGTTTTTAAATAGGCCAGATTCTTTTTAAACCCTGAACATTTTGTAAGCACATTTAGCTGAATTGAATTCTTTTTAGCATGCATATAATTTTTACACTAGCCTTCAAATACAACCTCTTCCTTGAAGTCTTTCTTCAATAATTCATTACCCATAAACTTCTCTTTACCATAAACTATGAGAATATCTACCTTTAGTACTAGTCAATCTGTTGCTTAATTGACTTATCTTTTTATTTTTTATTTTACTTATGTTGATCTTATCACTTCAGTTGAATTCTAAGCAAAATAATGGCATAAGGCAACACTGTCTACCATTAAGCAAACAGCCAAAGTCAATCCAGTTCTTAATAATCACTTGACTTCTTTACTAATGGGAATTCACTAAAGTGATATCAAGTTAATGGTAACTGTTGATTCAGTTGTGCTCTCCTAAATGGATGGGAAAAAGTAAGAAAACATTTTAAATGGATTGTTCTTCATCTGAACTAAATCCAATGTAAAAGAAATGGCTTTAGAAGCAGATATAACAACATTAGGCATAGATAAGAGATAAATATAGAGTTTCCGGGATCAAAACTTAGTTACATATTGTTGCAAAATTTCTCCCTTTAGCAGCAGTATGTGTTATAGAAATACCAATAAAAATCGAGATCCACGCAAGTCAACCAGATGTTTTGCTTACGCATTCTCAAATAACTGGATTGAGCAACTTAACTGTCACTTAATTAATTAAATCAATCCATTTGCCCGCCATTATACAGAATCTGTCATCTGTCTCTCAAGTCTGCCACAAGTCCTTTGAAAAAAGTTCTCTAAATTCTGTTAATTAATTTAGTAAACTCCACTACAAATGGCCTTTGTAATGGATTTAGTTGAATTGCCAGTGAAATCACAACCCTACAAATATAAGGGTGCATCAGGGCTGTGAAAGTATAAAATGTCTAGGTCATGTTTTGGACTTGCAACGTGTTCTATGCTTGTCTAAATCATGTTAAGTAGATTATCATGTTTGATTATCATGAAGTAGTCAGGCAAGGGTTTCATTTTTGTGCGATTGGAAAATCAACAGAGAAATTGGTCTCTGAAGTCACACAAAAACCTTGACGTGGTATCATGGTTTCCCATCTCTACCCTGTCTGCTTCTTTTTGAATAATTATTGGCGATCTAGATTCTGTTTTTTCATAAATGGCTGGCAATCATAAGAAGGTCATGGACCCACCTGACCAGATGGCACATATACACAGTATATGTGTGCGTGCATGTGTGTGCGTATACACACTAAAGCATATGGAATAAAGTAATTGATTTTCTTGGATTTACATTTATCTATTTACATCTATCTAAAAGGTGTACCCTTTTTCTAGGGCCATTTTCTACCTATTTCAATTCATGTATTACAGATAAAATTTTAAAAGGATCTTTTCTATATGCTCTTCCAATTATCTCAAAAATCAATCTTGTTTAAAAATAATCAAGACCTTTATAAGCCTGTAAAAATACATATTCTATTGTCTGTCCATTCTTCCAGCTATCATGTCAATATGAAACAGATAAAAGTGACTGTTCTACTTTTGTTACAGTGCTAGTAAACCATTATATAAAAACATTCTGGGTTTTCAGGTGTCGTTTATCACTCTGATAACAAAATGCAAGAAGTCATAGATCAAAGTCATGAAAGTATGCCTCTAACAAGATTGATTAGTTTGACCTACTTTCAAGATAACAGACATTGCCCAAGCGTTCATCTTGCAAATGTGCATTTTGTTATGAATAATACTTGGTGGAAAAAACCTAACAAATTCCTCCTGTCTTTGAGCACTTGCTCCACACCCCTGCAACTACAGCCAGAACTTCATACTTGTGTACACAGAAAATCTTATATGTGGTTCCAATTATTTCTTTTTTTTTTATTATTAAATAATAGCTGTGTACATTAATGCAATCATGGGGTACAATGTTCTGGTTTCATATACAATCTGAAATAGTTTCATCAAACTGGTTAACATAGCCCTCATAGCATTTTCTTAGTTATTGTGTTAAGACATTTATATTCTACATTTAGTAAGTTTCACCTGTACCCTTCTAAGATGCCCCATAGGTGTGGCCCCACCAATTACCCTCCCGCCACGCATCCTCCTCCCTCCCCTCCCCTCCCTTGCTCCCCATATTCTTGTACTGTAATTGGATTATAGCCTTCATATGAAAGCCATAGATTAGTTTCATAGTAGGGCTGAGTACATTGGATACTTTTCCATTCTTGACATACTTTGCTAAGAAGAATATGTTCCAGCTCCATCCACATAAACGTGAAAGAGGTAAAGTCTCCATCTTTCTTTAAGGCTGCGTAATATTCCATGTCATGGAAGAAGCCCAAGTGCCCATCGACCCATGAATGGATTAATAAAATGTGGTTCCAATTATTTCATGTGAGATAAACGAGAGCCACAGTTTCTTTGAGGCTCCCCTCAGCAGAGACACAATTCCTTTTTGCCCACATTCTGTCAGTACTCATTATGTCTGCTCAGGCTGCTATTACAGAATGCAATAGATTGAGTACTCAAATAGCAGAAACATATCTTTTCTTTTTTTTTTTGAGACAGAGTCTCACTATGTTGCCCTCTGTAGAGCGCTGTGGCATCACAGCTCTCAACAACCTCAAACTCTTGGGCTTAAGCAATTTTCTTGCCTCAGCCTCATAAGTAGCTGGGACTACAGGTATCCACCACAATGCCTGGCTATTTTTTGGTTGTAGTTGTCATCGTTGTTTGGCAGACATGGGCTGGATTCAAACCCGATGGCTCTGGTGCATGTGACTGGCACCCCAGCCACTGAGCTACAGGTGCTGAACCACAACAGAAGCATTTCTTTCTCATAGATCTGGAGGCTGGAAAGTTCACAGTCAAGACGCAGGCAGATTTGATGTCGGGTGAGGTCCTGCTTTCTGTTTCATAGACAACCATCTTCTCAGTGTGGCCTCACAGAGCAGAAGGAGAGAGGGGGCTCTTTAGATCTTCTTATACTAAAACACTAACCCCATGTGTGAGGCTCCACCTTCATTACCTAATTACCCCCAAGGCTCCACCCTCAAAGAGTATTACACTGGGAGTTAGGTTTCAATGTACGAATTCTGGAGGGAGGGCAGATAATCAGTCTGTAGTATGCCCGCCCCACCAGATTATAGTATCTTGTACATTTAATTATGTACCTTTTGGTGGCCCTTGCCCCTTGGGAACATTCTGGCTTGATAGTGTAAAGTCTGCAAAGTCTCTATGATGTCTGCCATTCCAAGTAATAGATGTCATCAAGTGCCGTCCAATTACATTCTGCCTTAGATTTTTAGTTGGAACTAATTATCTTATTTAACTTAGTAGCTGGTCATACTCTTTGCTTTTGCTCTCCAATTTGTTTATTTCTACTTTTGCGTTTTCATTTGAAGTCCACCTTTTGTAATGAAACAAAGGACTATGTTTCCATTGCTGCCCTACACAACTAAAACTCCAGACCTAGAACCTGTTATTCTTTGAAGACTGGAAAACATATATCAAATTCTCAAGATGGTGCTGGGCACATAGTTGAACTTCATAAAAAAAACCTTTGTTCATAAATTGAGGTTTTCATTGCCAGAATAGGATATATATCAGCCTGCCTGCTGTTGTGTCAGGCCATCTTTCCTGTTGATAAAGCTTTCCTGGTTTGGCATTTCTGCCTGCCTTCACTTCCTTCCTCTGTTATTACTCTATTGAAGTTGCAGTAAAAAGGAGAGAACATAAATGAACATTCAGTAACTCAGTGCCCCTGGGTACCCTGCTGGGTGTTTTCCTACTGTTTAGTTCTCCTGCGTAGGAAGAGGGCAAGAAAGCTCACATGTGCTGAACACCGACCACGTGCCCAGCATTGTCTTGAGAATTTGATATATGTTTTCCAATCTTCAAAGAACAGCAGAAAAGAAAACTCTATGATGTAGGGAGTACGTAAAAAATCTAAGGCTACGATTATGAGCTCATAAGACAGAGAACCAGTTTTCAAACTCAGACACATTTCATTTCAAAGCATAAGTGCTTTTTGCTTCGGATAAGGTATATCAAGCCCACTTTACAGATGAAATCCCTGAGATTCAAAGGGGAGCTAAGGAGCAAAGCTTTATTTCTGCCTGGGTGTCAGACATAAGCAACCCAGCAGGTGGTCTGGCCGGCCCAATTCCCCCCGCCAGCACAAGCATCCCTCAAGGCCAGTCTCTGAGCATGTGACTTCTCTTGTTGATCAAATTGGCTTATTTTTATCCATAATACTTATCAGAGTTGTCAACTATTTGGGGAAAACACTAAAAGCTGGAAATTAAATTAGAATTTCTGTCTTTTATCTTACAGAACTTGAATAAGCATAAGGAGGCCAAGGTTCAATGGACTTTTAAGTATTTGTTTAACTACAGTTGGGCACATCTTCTATTACAGCAAAGCTTGATCATTTCTATACTATCCACTAGGAAAAAACAATGAAGATTATTTCTCTACACTCTGTGTGGAAAAGCACAATTTTGCTATGGCGATTGTCTAATTCTTTTAGGAGCTGGCTCGCCTGTTTACTTTTTCCTTTTTTGTAGGTCTTCTTATCATATTCACCCTCTGCCGACTTGATTGTTTTGTTTGAGAAAGAAAAAAAGACGACCCTTTTTCTTTTAAAAAAGGAAAAGGGAGGTAAAAAGGAAGAGGAAAAGAAAAATGGAAAAAAGGGAAAGAAATGTCAAAAGGATTTGCTAAAGCTAAGAACGCTGAGAGTACAGATATCATCTAAAGACATACCTATTCATCAGGACGGCCACTCAGAAAATGACAGGGAAATGTACGATCATATCTGTTAGCTGGAAGGGGCCAGTGACAATTGGGTAAGAACTGTCTGAAAAGTCAGGTCCCATTATCTTTTATTAAAGATAACACAGTACTTTTTATTTCCCAGCTGAGGAATGAGTTAGGTTTTTCCTTCTCTCTACTTGAGCTGAAAGCACTACTTGTTCTTTTTCTGTGTCATGTTTCATGAAGCTTTCTCTTTTATTATAACTAAGACTGATGGGAGATGCCAGGTACAGCAGCATGGTAAGAGTGCTGCTAGGAGCTTTGTAATTGAAATATGATCCCACTGCCGCATAGACGTACTGTCTCTTCGCTACCATGTGTTGCAAATCACAAACCCAGATGAATGCTGCACTGTAAGAAGTCCCCCTTTTTTAAAATAGTGAGCCTCAGAGCCTCAATTCTAACATGGGATATGGTTTTTAAATATGGAAAATTCCCCTGTAGGTGAGATAATCTTCAAGTCTGATAAGACTCAAATGCTTTTATTAATTTTGTCGTTATATTAAATTCAAATGATTGGGGCCTCTTGAATTGTCCAGGATTCCTGCCCCTGTTGTGCTTACTAATTAACACCTAGGCTTGGGGGCCCAGTGGCGTATATAACATACACCAGGGAGATTTCTCATCATCTTCATTTCACATGCAGCATGTACTTGGGTTGTGATTTCTGTCATTTCCTATCAAGAATTGCTCTCTCTCTCTCTCTTTTTTTTTTTTTTTGGTTTAAATATGTCACTTTAATGTAAAGTCTAAAGTTTGAAATTTAACTGTAGATCTTAACTCATTACACTGGCAGAATTTTCTTTTGATGAAATTTACAATTTTAAAATAAATGAATTATTTGGAATGCTGTACCAAGATCTCCATCTAATTTTGCATTTAAATCAAATTTTGGGAAGGGGTCTGCCAGGTGTCACTGGCATTGTGACGCTACTGATTGCCCATAGGAAGGAGTGTCAGGTTTTCGAACTATCCAGGGTCACTCATTTGTTTCAGCATAGCTGACATTTGATTTGATTCCTCCCTTGATAGTTTTCATCTGTAAAATCATATGCTGTCTGGACGGTCATGACTTCTGGGTGTGAAACATCTCTATTCTATTTCTGGAAGCTTTGCCGGTGGATAGCTAGTCCTCAGTAAATGATCCACCAGGTCTTCCCTGGGCATTTCCTCAAGTGTCTCCTAATAATTGCTCGGCGGTTAGTTCAGCAATTCTGGCTTAGGAATTGAAGTCAGAAGTAAACCTATAATGTACGTGCTTCTCTTAAATCATTTTGAATTCTACAAAAGCAAAATAAGTCTACCATAGGTAATTCGGGAAATAGGAAAAACTTAAAAGAAAAGAGGAAAAGGCGGTCATCAGAAGCTCCCCAAGACAGCTGTGGCCAGAACCCCAGCACGTCTCTTTGGACTTCTTTGAAGACCTGACCCAATGCTGGCTGTATTATTGGAACTAGCCCCACATAATGTCTTCCCCATACTCATATCTGAGAGTTTGTCTGGGCCCCTCGTGAGCACTGTCTCCTGCCTGTTTGCCCCCGTCTACTTTTGTTTCCAACACCATTTTTAAGGCCTCCTTTTGAGCTTTCTTCTTCTTCTTCACACAATCACTCTGACCCTACCAAGGGCCCCACTCCTGCTTGGGGTACTGTGAGGCCAGTAGGACCTCACATGGTACTGCTCCTGCCTGGGGTATCTGCCTGTGGGACCTCACAGATGCCCTTGCAGTCGGTTGACCTCTAACTTTTCACAGGATTTACTTGAGCTCCAAGGACACTCGTTGACACTAAGGCCCTTTCACAGGCCAGCTCTGTCTGTCCTTCCCCCATTTAGAAGCTGCTTCCCTTGTCTGTCCTAATGTTTGAGGTCAGTGGCCAGCATCCTCGACACCAAAGGTCTTCTAAGCATATTTAGGCACAGAGTTTAACTTGGACTAAAGAGATTTGTAGTCAAAGAGAAAAGAGTAAACTTTTCCTTCATTCTTATTTTTGCACAAACCCTTGTGTCCAGGGCTGACTTTCAGTAGATGAGCCACTCTGCCATGTACCAAACTGCGACCCAGAAGCAGGTCATGAATGGTTTACCAGCAGGTTCCCCACCAACATGCGCGGTGCATAAAGGGTCAGGGGGTTGCCGCCTTTCCAGCATGCCCTGATTCCCAGGACAAGGGATGGCCCTCAGTCCATGCCATGGGGTGCGGCCTGGTAGTGGGGATAGCAGAGGACTGGCAATCCAAGGCCAACAGAGGCCAACTGAGGCTCTAGGGTGCTGTCCTGTCATTCAGCTTGGGTGGGATTCTGACTGAGAGAGGCCAGTCATAATCCCACAGATGCTTCGCTCCACTGGTTCCTCAGCCAGGCATGCACACTGACCGTGGTTCCTCCCTACGCTTCCCCTTCCTCTCCAGTTGCATTTTCTGAACTCTCATATCTAACTCTCGGACCTACCTCTTCCAAGAGCATCTGACCTCTTCCAAGCATACAATTGACATGGGAGATACCACCCCTATTAATAGGAACATGGACTGTCCCCTGATTGACACATCAGGGTCTGACTTCAGGACATTTCCTAAAGCCTGGGGCATAAATTCACTGCAGTATAAGCTTCATGGATAGAAGGGCTTCGTTTTATTCTTTGCCTGGTCTCTGACTCCCATAGTGCCTGAAGCTCAGCAGTACTCAGGAAATATTATTGAATCGAATGCACTTAACAAAGAGAATAGTCACATTAAAAATGAATTGTTTTATCTTACATATTTCACTTAAAATATATAGGGATATTTTTACATTTAGAGTTTAAGACCTGAGTGGAGGTTAGCTCAAAGTGAAAAGCCCGTGATCTTCCATGACACAGCAAGGGTTTAGCTATAAACAGAAAATGCAACTTCCCAGGGTTATCTTCTATTGGTTTCAAATAATCTATCTTTTTTCTCTAAGCAAAAACAAGGAGAGATGTTACCCAACCACAGGAAAATGCTCTAAGTTTCTGAAACAGCCTAAAGAACTTGCTTTTATTCCATAGAAGATGAGTCTCATGAGCAAATCACAGCTCTTGTTAGAAATAGAATGTAATGTGGGTGGCATCTGTGGCTCAAAGGAGTAGGGCTCTGGCCCCACCCATATACCAGAGGTGGCAGGTTCAAACCTTGCCCTGGCCAAAAAAAAAAAAAACTGTAAAAAAAAAGAGGGCGGCGCCTGTGGCTCAAAGGAGTGGGGCACTGGCCCCATATGCTGGAGGTAGCAGGTTCAAACCCAGCCCTGGCCTAAAAACTGCAAAAAAAAAAGAAAGAAAAGAAAAAAATCAAATGTAATTTAACAGTCAAAATAATGGCGCAATCTCAAAAACCCCCATGCAATGGTATAGCCAGGCCATAACGAGATTTTCATAAAAATCATAAAAGACACATTTTTCAGTTGGAAGTTTATCTCTAAGCCTAAAATAATATCATGTTTAGTGAACAACTGGTTTACATTACGCTTTGATTTTCTCCCTCCTGAGAATTTTTCAAAAATCTCGAAGCTATTGGAAAATACCCTGTCACTCTGTAGATCATCTGTCCTTTTTAAATACATGATTCAAGATTGGATCACATCCAGTTTAGAAAAATAGCATTTCTAGATATTTTGTTTGCTTGTCGTCTAGGGAGAATGAATGTGTCAGCGTTTCTGGAGTGACGGGTTCATTCCGGGCCCAGCAGTTACTGAGATGGAGACGGTGGTGGTGGTACCACAGAAAGCTCAGCACGGCTCCACTGAGGTGTTTTTGCTCAGTCTGGTGTGCAGTGAACACCTTTGAGGAAGGAAAGCACCTTGTCCCTCTATAATAAGTAAATTTCCACTGCCTCACCTTCTTAGGAGCGTCCACCCTCAGCCTATTAATGCTTTCCAGCACCTCACTGGGCCCTCATATTTGATGAATAGGCCTGATTTGCTAACACTCATCCCATGGCAGCCTAATAAAATGTTGGTTACTGGGGCGGCACCGTAATCAGGGACAAATTATTGAATGCATAAACATTTTTGTCCAGTGCCTTAACTATGAGTCAAGTCAAGAACCAAGAACAACTAAAATTTCCCTCACTGTAAATCATGGCATCAGACTCCTGCTGTTCCTCAGAGCCCTTTACAAGAGCGATGGGAACAAATGACGAAGTGTGTTGTGCCCAGTATCCGGCGGTGTCTTCCACAGAGCTGCTGGGAAGGAGCAGGTGAAGGCAGCTACGTCTGAGCCCTGTTCACTCTCCCCCTGCACATCCTGCCCATGTTGTCAGGATGTGTCACTTTACATGAACAGGCACTCTGGGAAAAACCTGGGACATGGCCCGAGGGGCTGCCACTAAAAGACAAGCGATGCTGTGTGGTTGAGGACACCTCTAACTGGAAACTGGGACAGCTCACCAATGATCTATTTCAGGCACATGAAGTCAGGGAAAAAGACGCAAGGAAATTGGCAGGGAGGTGCAGTGTCAAAATAAAGAATGGAACACAAATATAGCTGTTGCTTAGATGATATCATACAAATGATGTGAAAATTCTCCCAGCATCGTAAATGGGACCTCTGATACAGTCTGTGAATAAAGAAAACGGTAGCGGCCTGGGGAAGAATTGATTGAGTGGCAGTGAAGTCATTAAAGGGTTGAAAAGTAAATATAAGAGAATAATAAAATAGGGCTTAAAATATTTTCTTAGGAGATGCAAGGACAAAGAGCACAATCCAATGTAATAACTTTTTTTCACTTTGAAACTGAAACATAAACTTTTTGAAGATGTCTGAAGTCGAAACTTCTGGTTGGTCACTGTCAGGCCAACTAGACACTTGGCAGTGACCAACTCAAGGCTCCATGCAAAACACCGGCCTAACATCCAAAAGGAGCGGGCAGTGGTCAGGGGCTCCAAAGAGAGGCTGTGGGGAATCTAGATATGTGTTTGGAGCAGTTAGCATAGTGTTAACCATTTGTAACATATGGTTAACACGTGTTAAACATATGTTCAAAAAATGTTGACATTGACTTTATTGTTTCATCCCCATCATCTGGGTAGATTTTGCCTCCTAATTATCTCTTGTATGTATCCACTTGTCTCCATTCCCACTGCCTCTTTCCTCATTCCAACTACAGGTGCATCTCATGGTAACTTCCAGTCTTTTAACTCACACCCCCCCTTTCCTGCTCCCATGCCTGTACATTCAGTTCCCTGCATCTAAAATGATGGTTTCCAAACTGGAATCAAACCAGGTATCTTCCAAAGTTCAACAACTCTTATACATTCCACACTGTCTTCAGGATAATGTTCAAACTTTTTTAGCCTGAATATAAAGTCCTATCTGATACAGTCACACTTGTCATTGCATCTGCTAAGATCACAACTCTTTAATCCACACTGTCCCTTCCAGCCACTACACTGATGGCTGTTTCTCAAATGACGTTCTAATTCTGATCATAATCATTTGCCTGTGCTTCTTTCTTTGCTTGGAACTTTCTCCTGCTTTGTAACTCCTGTCTTTTTATTTAGAACTTGAATTAATTATCAACTCCTCTAGGACACCTCCCTGGGCTCCCAAGATTAGATCGGATATTCCTTTAATGTGTTCCCAAAGCACACAGTACTTACCCTGGTAAAATTATTACTGTACTATACTTATTAAGTATCCTTCTAATTCTTATTATACTATATTTAATAAAGTACGTTTCCAAGAGGGAAGGAGACAGAGTTTCACTCAGTGGGGTTGAGTGTCATGGCATCATCATAGCTCACAGCAATGTCAAACAATTTGGGCTCAAGCCATCCCCTTGCCTTGGCCTCCCTAGTAGCTGGGACTATAGGTTCCCACCACAACACCCAGCTAATTTCTTCTATTTTTAGTAGAGACAGGGTTTCACTCTGCTCAGGCGGGTCTTGAACTCCTGAGCTCAAGTGATCCACCACTTCAGCCTCCAGAGTCCTGGGATTACAGGCATGAGCCACTGGCCAGCCTCTGCATAGTATTAAATAGACTGCAAACTTCTCAAGAACAAGGTGCCAGTTTGTTTGTTTTTTTTTCCCCATGAATTCAATAAATGATAATTGAGCTATCAAATCTTTATCAGAAAAGCTTGCCTAGGAAGAAAGACTATAGGAAGGGAAGCCCAGCAGAGACAAATTGTAGGAGACATTTTGCTATAGAGAGTAGGAGAAAAAAGGTAGGAAAGTAGGTTGAGAGTCAGAGGGACGGTGACCTGGGGAAAGACATTTACCTCTGCTGGTTAAGGAAGGGTACTTAGAGAGAGTGGGGAAGCTACAGGCCTCTACTACCGGGAAGTCACTGGCGACCTCAGAGAGAACACATTCAGTAGACTTTGGAGAACAGGAGGCAGAGTTCAGTGAGCTAAGGAAGGGGTTGGAGTTGGAACTGAGGCACACATGTGCATAATACTCTTTCGTGAAGTGTGATCTCACAAGCCAGGGGACCAAATTGCAATAGACTAGTACTTGGGAAGAAAGCAAAATTAAAGACAGATTCGTCCTTCCTTCCTCCCTTTCCTTTTTCCTTCCCTTCCCTTTCTTCCTTCCTTCCTTTCTCCCCTCCCCTCTGCTGACTCCCCCTCCCTTTCCTTCCCTTCCTTCTTTCCTTTCCTCCTCTTTTCCTTTCTCTTCCCTCTCTTTCTCCTCCTTCCTCCTTTTCTCTCTTTTTGTTCCCTCCTCCTCTTTCTTCTTTCTCCTTTAATAATAAGAAAACTTTGAATATACGTATAAGGCTGCCTAGAAAAAACAAACCAAAACAACTTAGCAAGGAGAAAGAGCTCGATGATTTTCAAGAAAGAAAGGTTTTTTGATGAGGCCAGCCCTTGAAATTGCTGAGTGAGGAAAGCTCTCACATTAGTAAAGAAAAATGAATTCAAAACACAGGAGAAACTTATAATTGAAGACAGATATTCTTCTTGTGAAATGAGAAAAGTGAGATTTAGGGCAAGGATAGCACACAATTGGGGCAATTAAAAAAATAGTGGAGTTCAAACTAAATGAATGCTATCTTCTCAGCCGTACATTACATGAAGACAAACACAGATTTGGAGGAAAAAGGTTGATTTCTGAGCTTGAGTAAAGTGGAACGTCTTGTAAATATTATTAATCAAGTAAAGCTAGAAGGTGGAAACCTCAGAATCAATATAGATGAATGCTTTTGAGTTTGGAACTCTCTGTTGCCTTTTAATGTGCTTGAAAATGGTCATTTCCCTATAACCCCTTATTTTCAGAAAGATGCTAATTCAGTGCCAAATGCCATCTGACTCATTAGGTGTACCCCATTCCATATTCTCAGCGGTAACATCACAGGAGTTGTTAGAAATTTAAGATTAAGTAGAATATGCCAGTAGGTAGCATACTACCTAACAAATTCCTGGTCCATTTCTGGCATATTTTAGCACTTACACAGTTTAAAAGCAGTTTTTATTTGAAGTGAAAATAAATACAAGCATGTTAATGGTAAATTTCTTAGGACTTCACTGAAAGATAAATTGAACTACCACTTTATCATAGATTATTATTATTGTAAGGCAGATAGAAGGGTATTGTTCATCTTTCCATACACTCTGGAACCCACTCATTGATATCATTACTATATTATCTGATGGGGAGGAGGAGGTGATATGGGGAATTAAAAAGCAAAAATATTGATGTGAAAGTTTCATTTTTCTGTTACAGTGTGTTTTCCTATTATTGAATAATCTTTAACAGAAAAAAGGAGTGGTATTTTCATTTACTTAATGCTATTATTTTTTTCTAGAGACATTTCTCTTTCTATGTTCAAATTGGCTACATTTAGATGCACTACTTTAAAGATCTTTTTTTATTATTTTACCATTTTAATCAATAAAAATGAAATGATTCAAATCATTAGTTGCCTTATTGATCATTTGACTGGAAATTTCTGGAATCAATCATTTGTTATTCATAGCTTTTGTCTTTTTTATCTCAATTTCACCAAAGTTTTTCTTAACGATGCCAAGTGCCATCTGACTCATTAGGTGTACCCCATTCCATATTCTCAGGGGTGACATCACAAAGGATGTTAGAAATTAAAGATTAGGTAGAATATGCCAAATTCAAATTCTGAAAATGCTAAAGTATTTATATAATTAAAAGGGATTCTTGTAAGATGCACCGTAGGTGTGATCCCACCAATTACTCCCCCTCCACCCATCCTCCAACCAACCAAAACTTTCTTGGATGAGTGTCTCCTAAAGAATTCTGACACAGGACCCAGTATTTCTTTTCTGTTCATCTTCTTAGTCTCAAACCATCTGTAGCCTTCTC
>CAUYRH010116588.1:0-16005 GCA_963574655.1 Perodicticus potto
AAGTCAGCACATTGTGCCCCATGATTGCACCCATGTACACAATTATTATTTAATAAAAATTAAAAAGAAAAAGAAAACAAATCTGACAAAGATTGACAACTCGGATCTATAGAGAACTCAAATTGATCAACAACAAAGAAAGATAACAATCTCATCTGTCACTGGGTAAGAGACATGAACAGAACCTTCTCTGAGGAAGACAAATGAATGGCTAACAAACACATGAAAAGACGATCATCATCCCTAATCATCAGAGAAATGCAAATCAAATCCACCCTGAGCTATCACCTAAACCCAGTACGATTAACCCCTATCACAAAGTCCCAAAGTTGGAGACACTGGTGCAGATGCGGAAAGAAGGGAACACATTTGCACTGTTGGTGGGGCAGCAAACTCATAGAGCCTCTTTGGAAAGAAGTATGGAAAATCTGTAGCTTACTCTACAGTATATATTTTCTAGTTAATTTGGGTTAGGATATCATTCTTTTATGAAATGCTATAAGTAGTGTTTGTAATATGATAGACACCCCCATGAAAAACTCTATGCTTTTTGGAGAGGGAGTAGAGTAAAGCCTTCATAGCTCACTGCAACACTGAACCTCTGAGCTAAAGGGATCCTTCTACCTCAGCCTCCAGACCAGTTGGAACTACAAACCCACAATACCATGCCCCACTAATTTTTTTACTATTGCGTACAGACAAGATTTCACTATATTTCCCAGGCTGGTCTTAAGCAATCTTTATACCTTGGCGTCCCAAAGTGCTAGGATTCTAAATGCCAGCCACAATGCCCAACCAAAAATTTTGATTGTCAAAGTGGCAAGGAGGCAGGTTTAATTCATCCAAGACTACTGCCCTGCAGGCCAGCCTCCTTCAAGGCTTCATAAACACTGCCCATTTCCAGACTTAAGACCATCAAAGCTGGGTGAATGCTCTTGGCTTACTCAGACCCTAGAGTCAGAAGTGTGGACCTCAACCCTGACAGCAGAGGATAGGCTCATGGTATCCTCACTTCAAGTGCTCATCTGATGGAGAAGGGCTTGGCCATGACCTGCTCATCATGGTGCTGGTCCTAGTCCCCATCTACACAGGGTCTGGGCTTTTCTGATCATGCAGTATAAGGAAACATAGCCCTCAGATTGAGCCCATCTTCTGGCCCCCTGATCACTCCCAGATCTCTATGTGCTGGCCCAGAAAGCAATACGGACTGGAGACTCATACACTTGTCACTATTTATATCTCTGAGAGCTCCTCCTTTTAAACACATTCCCAGCAGACTGGCAGTCATATTTATAGGGCATTCTTTATTGGTGTAAAAGATTAAGGACCACCACGTAGAATTAATATTTGGGAAGTGTTTTCCAATTATATTTGAAGAATCCACACAAAGTAACTAAACAAACCTAACTGCATAATGTGTAGAGAAATTATATAAAAATGAGAAGAGGAAAAGCCTCTAAACACTTGGAAACTCAAATACAGATTTCTAAATAACTGATTAAAGAAAAGATTTGAAGAAAAATTTAAAAATAAATTGAACTGGATTAAAATGAAAATAGAACCCATGAAATATGGTAAGATCCAATAATGCATTACTAAGAGAAAATAAATGGCGCTGAATGCTTATATTTGAAAAAAAGGTTTGAAATTAATAATGCTCTCACATAAGAATACTCCCCCAAACAGAGCAAAATAAAACCAAGGCATGAAGAAGGATAATATTATACTATGAACAAGAGAAATTTATTCCAAAAATGCAAGGCTGGCTCAATATGCCAAAATCATTGTAATCCACCATATGGACAATCCATAGAAGAAAACACAGTTGTCATATCAATGCAGAAAAAGCATTTGACAAAATTCAACATGCATTTATTTTAAAAAGTTTCAGAAACCAAGTTCAGAAAAAATCACTATCTTAACTTAATAAAGAACAGCTGTGAAAACCCTACAGCTAACACCATGCCTAATGGTGAAACAATTACAATGTGATTCTACATTTAAATCAAGTTCAAAAATGGCATCAAAAACACCATCCATAAAAATAAGGATAACTGAACTTGATTATAATTTATAACTTTTCCCACATAAAAGTCCACGTTAAGGGAATAAAAAATCACAGTCTCAGAAAAACTATTTGCAAACCACATATCTGACAAAGTGTTGTGCCTAGAATATATGAATATCTCTCAAAACTCAATAGCACAATGTAAGGGTTTACAGCACGACCCGCTGGGTAAAGGGCACAACTACAACTTGAACTTTACCTAAGAAATACAAATAATGTAACCTAATCATTTATACCCTCATATTAATCTGAAATCAAAAAACTCGACAGCAAAAATAGAGACAATCCAATTAGAAAATGAACAAAAGACATTAAGAAACATTTTATCACAGGGACAGATATTTGGCAAATAACCTATGAAAAGATGTTTGACATCACTAGACTTTAACAAAATGCAAATTAACAATGAGAATTACCACACACCAATTAGAACAGCTAAAATAAAAATTAGTGACTATACCAAACACACTGGTGAGTGTGCCAAGAAACTAGATTTCTATAAATTGCTAGTGATAGTAAAAGATGATAAAGACACTCTGGAAAAGAGTTTGACTATTTCTTAAAAGAAAAAAAGAACTAAATATATACTTACTATATGACCCAATAATTTTATTCCTGGGTATCTGTCCCAGAAAAAATGAAGATTTAACATCTACATAATTAATCTGCACATGATTATTCGCAGCACCTTTATTTTTAATAGCTCAAACTGTATACAATGAACACTATTAAAGTGATGGGCACATTTATTTACCCTGACTCAAGCCACGTTACATAAATATTTGTACCCCATCAATATTCTGAATTTTTTTAAATAAATAAATATATTCATGACCAGAAAACTTTCATTTGATGGGAGAACCAAATATGCAGCTTATAGATTTACATATCTAACGATTTGATGCTTAGGAGAATTTTTCATACACAAGCTTTTGGCTCCTTATATTTCAAACCATTTTTTGTCCCTTTATACCAATATATTTTAAAGGTTTCAAAAAGGTTTGAAAACATTATATATACCAATATATTTTACCTGAAACTATAGTGCACAATTTTATTGAAATACCAAGTGATTCAGCATAGTGCTCTACATCACATTTCCCAAAAAGTATTCTTACTCAGAGACAACTAGCAATTACCTGTCTATACACAGAAGTGACTGGGAAGCATATAAATATTTTCCAGTAAGCCCAAACTAAATGAATCTCCAATTTAAATGTGACTTGGATAAATTCTAAAAATGTCTAATGCTATACCAAGGTACTCAATATAAGAGGGAGACACAGAGAAAAGAGGCAGTTACCGTAACTGACTATGGTTAAAATATTTTACATTTTATATGCAAAACATAACTATGTGAGTAAATTCTATGTCTCTCTCAGAGGAATGGAAGTAAACATGTAAATAAGGGGACCTAATGCTTCTGCTCCATTAACGTCAAGATAAATCCCTGTCTCATGCTAAGTGAGTAAGAAAAAAAAAAGAATAAAATATAAAAAGTCATGCTAAATTTATCAATATCAAGATACTTTCTCAAGAGCAGACAATTAGTTGGTTCAAGTACTTAAGGCAAACATTTATAGTCTAACAATTTGGCTAATTGGAAAAAAGCACACACACACACAACAACTTAGGGAAGACACATACATAGAAAAGACCTGAGGAAACTTTTAAGCCTTTATGATCTGATTAGTGAAGATCTTTTCCTGCACCGAGCCAGTCTGTAAAGACTTGCAGAAGTGACTATTTTTTTGAATGCCTATCTCAAAGACCATGAGATATATAAAGAAACAAGAAAACATAGCCCATTCAAAGGAAGAAAATAAATCTCTAGGAACCCCCAGTGTCTCTCTCTCTCCCTCACCCTCTCATTTGCCCTTCCATGATGTGATGCCTCCTACCAGGGAACGACACAGGAAGAAGGCTCTTTCAAGATGCCAATACCTTGATATTGGACTCTAGAACTATTAGCTAAAAAAAATATATTCATTATAAATTACCTAGTCTCAGATCCTCTGTTATAGCTGCACAAAATGAACTAAGATACAAAGGATCCTCAGTGATATTATCAGCATATTTCTCAGCAAAAGTCTTACAGTCCAGAATGTAGTTGAATAATATAATTAAAATGCCAAGGTAGAAAAAACAACCATTAATTTCGTATCTAACAAAACTGCCCTTCAAAAGTGAGGAGAAACTAAAACATTCTCGACAAAAGCTGAAGGAGTTCATTACTAACACACTTGCCCTACAAAAAATGCTAAAGAGAGTCCCTCGAATAAAAATGAAAGGAATCTATATAGTAACTAGAAGTCATGCGAAAGATCTTCCACAAAAGTAAATATATGGACAAATATAAAAATCAGTATTTTGTCATTTTGGCTAATAATTTCACTTTTTATTCTTCTACAAGATTTAAAGTACAAAGAATAAAAATATTAATAATTATAAGTACATAGTAATTGGTGCAAAATATATAAAGATGTGATTGTAATATAATAACAAAGGGTGATAGGTGGAGTTGTGAAGGAGTAAAATTTTTTATGTGATAGGAATTAGGCTAGTATCAATTTAAAATAGATTATTATAAATTTAGGATGTTAGACATAACATCCCCACAGTAATCACAAAGATGATATCTAAGTAATGAACACAAAAGGAAATGAGAAGGAACCAAATATTTTATTTCAAAAATTAACTAAATACAAAGTAAGGCAATAATGGAAGAAATTAAGGACTAAAAACCTATAAGACTTAAGACAAATAACAAAACAGCAATAGTAAGTTCTTCTCTGTCCATAATTGTATTGGTATCAATAAGCATAAATTTATTAAACTCTATAATTAAAAGACATAAATAAGAAGAATGGATTTAAGAAAAAAACATGACTCACCTATAAGCTGTGCAGGAGAGACTCACTTTAGATCTAAAGACACAAACAGGTTAAAAGGAAAATAATGAAAAAAGATACCCCATACAAATCATAATCAAAAGAGATCAGGGGTGCCTCTGTTTAAAGCCACTTGAAAGTCTTAATGTATTTGAAATGATTTAAATCATACCAATTAATGTAATGTTCTGATAAAATGTAATGAAACTAGAAGTCAACAAAAGGAAAACTAGAAAATCCACACATATGTGAAAATCAAACAACATGCTCTTAAACAGCCAATGGATCAAAAAAGAAATTATCAAGGAAATCAGAAAATATCTTGGAACCAAAAGAAAATGAAAACACAACATACCAAAACTTATGGGACATAGCATACACACTTCTGAGAGGGAGATACATATATTAGAAAAAAAGAAAGATCTCAAATGAACAACCTAACTTTATACCTTAATCTGAAAGAATAAAAAAAAAAATCTAAACCCACAGCTAGCAGAAGAAAGGTAATAATACAGGTAAGGTCAGAGATAAATAAAATAGACAGCATAAGAAATCAACAAAGCCATGTGTCAGTTCCTTGAAAAGAATGACAAAATTAACCAATCTTTAGATTGCCTGACACAAAAGAAAGAAGACTCAGGTAACTAAAACTCAAAATGAAGTAGAACTTATTACTCCTCATTTTACAGAATGAAAAGAATGAAAGAGAATAATAAACAACTGTATGCCACCAAATGGGATAACATATATGATAAAATATGAGAAAATCATAATCTACCAAGATATTGTCATGAAGAATTAGAAACTCTGAAAATATCTGTAACTACTGAGGTAATTGAATCAGTAACCAAAAATCTTCCAACCAAGAAAAGTCCAAGACTAAATGACTTTACTAGTGAATTCTACCAAGCATTTAAAGTAGAATTAACATCAATCATTATCAAACTCTTTCAATAAACTCAAGAGAACAATTCTAAACAAATTCTGTGAGGCCAGCATTACTTGACACCAAAGCCAAAGTTTTCTGTAGAAAACTACAGAATATGTTCTTTTTTGTTTGTTTGTTTTTGCAGTTTTTGGCCGGGGTTGGGTTTGAACCTGCTACCTCCGGCATATAAGGCCAGTGCCCTACTCCTTTGAGCCACAGGTACTGCCCCAGAATATCTTTTATGAATACTGATGCAACAGTGCTTTAAAAGATTATTCACTCTGACAAAATGGAATTTATTCCTGGAACACAAGGATGGGTCAATATATGAAAATCAATCAGAATAATACATCACATTAATAAAGAAAAAATATAAAATGATCTTAATTGTTGCAATTTGTTAACGTGTATGACAATGTTCAGCATCTTTTTATGATAAACACTCATAAACTCCATCACATCATAAACTGTGTACTGTATATATACTTTTACCCACAAAGCAACCTAAAACAATCCCTATTACAAATACTTACACACACACTACCCACATAGATATATCCCAAATATATGAAAGGACACTAAAACACACAAAAAAACAAAATACTCACAGATCCAAATAGATACACAGCCACATAGTCCCAAATATAAAACATACACAAGCCTCTATCTTGAAACATTCTGCCATCTCTCCAGATTATACATACAACCTGCAACACCAAAAAACATATACACCCAGCTATCCCACTCTCTCCAAATTCCTCCACACCAAAAATGTACACACCTAAATTCTTTTTTTTCTTTGATGTCTCAATGTGGTTTTTTTTTTATTAAGTTATTTGTACATAGATCATACATACAATTCTTATCTAGACACCATGAGCATGTGTCAAACTCCCTAAACTGAATACACACAGGTCTAACACATAAAGCAATAAAACACTTATCATTCATTACCTATCTTTTCAAATGTATGCACACACATTCACAATATCTTACCAGTCAAAACACACAGAACCACACCAACAACCCAAATATACAGACATACAATCATTCACATATGCACACATAATTATCTAGCATCCCTGGAATAAACCAAACCCCACTATACTTCTGTAATATACTAAAAATTCACCCATACCCACACTCCCATGAAAACGCATTTCCAGTACCCCTGAATCCACAGTCAACCTACCCACCCACATTAAATATATAGTTGAAATATCTAAAACATGCATGATACAGAAAAGACACCCCTACCCCCAAAACAGACATGAAGCCCCAAAATGGATTAGAGCAAAGCATCCTACACATGACAGTGTGGACCTTTTCACAGAGCAGCCTTTACAACTGTGTAAGAAACACTCCCTCATAACTTCTTCATACTCCTTAGTGAAGCATACACACAGCAATGGAACATGCTCTGAATGTATACTGAATGTAGTAGATGGATCATTATGAAAAAATGTCCCTTTCTTTCTATATCTGTCTGAGTCCCAGTCTGTTGAACTCAAGTGTAGCTATATGACTTGCTTTGACCAATGAAATGTGAGCAGAAATTGCTGCCTATATGTGCATTCTGAGCAGAAAAATTCCTTCTGGTCCTGTCCCAGATATGGCTACTCCAACCACCTGGATACAAGGTAAAGAGAACAAGTAAGTGATCAAAGCCAACCAAGGGAGGATATGTGATATAAGTGAGAAAGAAAACTGTGTTGTTGGGAGTAAATGAGATGCAAAATTATCTGTGATATCAGATAATCTGGCCTGTCCTGATGGATGCATACCTGTGCATATATGTGTGTGATGCACACACATACAAACATACTCTCTCAAAAGTCCCCAATATACAGCCACAACCCTCTATAGTTATAAAAACACACATCCACAGCCTTCCATTACCCAAATATACCCACAAAGACACCAAATCCCAATCTCCAAGTGCATATATCAGACACAGCAGCCTTCTCAAACATCCATATAAACCATGGATTCACACATGCCTTGTCACACTAGAATTCAACACGTATTTCACATACCCTCACCCTCCTCAAATACACATGCACATGCCCTAATAGCTACATAAACTAACCAAACACTACCACACACTTGTAACCCAAAAAGAACCCTCACAAACAGTACTCCAACCACACCACAAACATTTATGATGGCATTCAAATCTCCCTAATACATACACAGCCTCCTACCCCACCGAAATTCATACATAGAACACACACAAATTCCCTGACACATTACTCTGTACATATACACACACACACTCTCTCTCCACAACCCTGAACAAACACTTATATTTTTCTTCCACTCTCTAAATGTAAACAAAGAAGTGAATTCAAGCTAAACAGAAATAGCTAAGATGGATACGGCACCCTCCATTTAGATCCCTCCTTGATGAAGTACTTGTTTTACCAGTTGCTGGGGAAACTTCTGGAAAACAGCCTTGGCTGTCAAGCTGTACAGCAATTGCTTCAGCTATGGAAAAAACCCTCACCAAGTTCTCACTGAGTTCTGGGGAGGCTTTGTATTCAGTGGTGATAGTAGAAGCAGGTGATAATGCAGCTGACTGAGGACAACTGAGGATAATTCTACTGAGAACTTCAGCCTCACAGTGGAATGAGGGGTCAGATGAGATGTACTAGGGCCTGGATCATAATTTGACTGCTCTGTCAGCTCAATTACATTCCCCCTTTTCTACTTTTTTAAAACAAAACAAAATATCACACTAATTAATTATCTCAAACACTGGATTCAATTTGAGACAATATTCTTTGATTCCTTCATTCAACAATTATGCTCAAGTACCAACAAACAAGGTGTAGACCATAGCTTTATGGATATCACATTCTACTAGAGAAAACAATCAATAAACAAATAAATGTACCATGAATACACACACATACACATTCTTGGTGATTTTCAGCCTGCAATTAGACTGAGAAACTGGGGCTTTGTAGAAAGAACAGTGGGTCTACAAATACAAATTTGAAGAAAAGTACAAAGGAGAGAGACAAGATTCCCTCATATAAAATGGTTTCTACTGCTGAGTTTTTTCCCCACAGGATACTTGCAACTTTGGCACAAAATACACATTCATTTTCAGGTCTATCAGTTATCTATTGTGGCAATAATGTAGAAAAACAGACAAATGGAAAATCCAGAAATTTAAAACAATAAGCATTTACTCATGTCAGCCATCTGAATGTCAGTGATTTGGGCTTGGATCTGCTGGATGGTCCTTCTGCTCCAGTCTGTGCTCACTTGCATAACTGGGACACTCAGATCTCCTAGGCCACATCCTCCAGCAGGTTGGCCTGCCCATGTCCTCCACTGATGGCAGTAGAATCAGAGGAAGACCTCAAGGTAAGTCCCACAGCTGAGCTCAGAGTCAGAGTGGGATGGAGGCTGTTCTGAGTCACATGGTACAGGGCAAGAATGCAGGGAAGTGAGGAATTTGGGTGATTTCTGCCTGAATTAAGTGTAGACACTGAGGGATAACTTTTATCCAATAGCATGTTATTCTTCTTGAACTGCAGGAAAAGTCAAAAACACTTTTTCCCTATATCTATTCCTTCATTCTTTGCTGACTCTTTGGTGCAGACACCAAGGCTCTGGAGAACTCTAAGGTGAATAGGTTGGCTCCCATTGCACACGTTTCAACCCTATAGGTGAGAGAGGTTTAAAAGATTAATTTTTCAGTGAGACAGAGGGTGAAGCTGGGGTTTTAGGAGCAACAGCAGGGAGCCAAGACTCCCCTAAAGCTATCACAAAAAATGGCTCTAAGTGTGGATGGGAAGAGGCCCTGAACTAGGAAACTGGCAGTCATGTTCCATATAACTAAAAAGCATACTAACAGGCTGAATACTTAACAATATACCATTCTTTACTATAAGCACTTTACATACATTAATGCTAATTTTCATAACCCTGTGGAGTTAGCATTAAATCCCAGTTTTACAGCTAAGGCAGCTGAGGCTAAAAAAAGATGCTTACCCAAGGTCACAAAAATAGCACAGCATACAGTGGGGCATGCAGAATTTGAGTCAGCAACCTGGCTCCAGAACCTGTACCCTTGTTCTGACACAGACTGCCCTTTTAGTAGCCTTTCAGCCCATGCAGAAGAACTAAAGGCAGAGAAGACACTTCATATAGGAAGTGACACCTCTGTTATCTTTTCTGGGGAATGAAGCTCCCCTAACACTAAAGGGTCCCCATGGGGGTGGATACCCTCAAAGAGGCCTGTATCAGTGTCTATTGTCAGTGTGGCAGCAGTCTCTTCACTGGGAGAATGCTCTATCTCCACTGCCTGTTTCCTATGCTGGGTTTTGGCATATGCATCTGGGCTATCACCAAACACACTTGCCCCTTGGGATTCTCACAGAAGAGACCCTGGACATTCTTAAATAACTACATTCTAACCTGGGGACATCATAGACATGTTTAATACTCAAAAAATAAAGTTTGGTTCTCAAAAGTGAAGTCTTGGGAAGGACTGAGACCACTGCATCCCAAGCTAACACTTCCTAAGTATACCCTGCTACTTACACCCATAGAAGATAAGTCTCGGCAAGATAGGAGGGGCTAGGGATTCCTGTGTTGTAGAGGAGGGGGGACTTCATATCCTCCTACTTGCTTACTTCACCTCTTCCTGAAGAATCAAAGCCTGCTTTGGGCTCCATTCCTAATACTGGCTCTCCGTGCTCTATGGGTAGTGTCACCTGAGCCCATTCTGCCTTAGCTGGGCTCTGCAGGCCAAGCCTCCTTTTTTGGCCCTCTGGTTCATTTTTCCCAAATTTTGCATCCATAGCCAACCTATGTTTGCAAATCATCAACAGATTGTGAATAAAAGCTTAGTACTGCATTTGAAAAGTCGCTTACATCACTGACAAGTTTATGTTAACAAGTTTCAGAAATGACACAATGAGGATTTACATTAGACTTTATTCACTTTATAATGCCATGAGCTAATTCTTTGCTGACTTGCATAATGGTTTTCAAAAACTCCTCCAGCACTGACACTATTCACTATGTAAGAGCTAGAGGCCGGACATGGTGGCTCAGGCCCGTAATCCACCGCTCTGGGAGGCAGAGGAGGGAGGATTGCTTGAGGCCAGGAGCTGGAGACCAGCCTGAACAAGGGCGAGACCCATCTCTATCAAAAACAGAAACATTAGCCCAGTGTCGCAGCGCGCGCCTGTAGTCTCAACTACTCGCGAAGGTGAGGCAGGAGGACCACTCGAGCCCAGGATGTCAACGATGCAGTGAGCTATGATGACAACTGCACTCTAGCCCAGGCGACACAGCCTGACCCTGACTCAAAATTAAAAAATTAAAAAATTTTTAGAAAGCAGAGCCATCACACACTTTCAAGTTCACAATTTATTATTAAACGTACCCACTCACTTCAGGTCCCGGAAATTTCCGGGCGGTGCCCACTTCCCTAGAACTCACACTCGCATCCTGAGAGAGCGGCCACAGCAGGGCGCGAAGGGATCCAGGCGGTGTCGCCCAGCACAGACTCACCGTTGCCACAAGCCGCCGGGAGGAACAGTGGCACAGAGCTCCTGCATGCCGACTAGGCGAGGGGTCTGAGCATCCATGACCTTGGCTTTTTAGAAAACTGCTCGTAGAAACCGCTGGGGACGGGCGTCCGTTGGAGAGTCCCTTGTTCCCGCTCACGCCCTGGTGTCTGCCAACAACTGACGCCGGGAGCAGTTGGGCAGCGCGGTGATCCCTTCACCCTGGCAGCGCGCACACAGGCGCAGAACGCCATCTGTGCAACCTCGAGGGTGCTGCAAGAGACGCGGGCGACGCAGGATGGGCCCTGCTCATGCTGGCAAAAGGGACCTCCAGGACCAAGGGATCCCCAGGACCATCCCTCCTTAAAATGAAAGTGTCTAAAATGACCACTCGTGAGGTTCAAAATTACAAACCTACCTTCCGTGCCCTTAGATAACATCCTTACTGAAAGACTTTTTGCAGCAGAATATCCTCAATATATAGCCAATCTTGCATAGCCTTTGGACTGCATTTCTTTGATTCTTGTTCAGGCCTTTCAAAAATAGTTGGTCCTTTGTTCTTAGCCTGAAGTTCCAGGAAAGAAGAGTTTTGGAAAAGAATTTTACACCTGGGGAATACTCTCAGAGATGCCTTCTAATGACTGCATTCCTAGAGTTCTTTATTATTTACTGTTCTTAGAGTACTTATTTAATATTAATACACAGATATGTTTCAATGGAGGCTGGGCGTAGTGGCTCACGTCTGTAATCCCAGCACTCTGAGAAGCCTAGGGAGCTGTATTGCCTGAGCTCAGGAGTTGGAGATCAGCCATAGCATAAGACCGGGTCAATAACACCCAGTATTGTTAATTGTATTTTTGTATTATTGTTACAATAACCTTGGTATTGTGGCCCTCAACTGTAGTCTTAGCTACTTGGGAAGCAGAGGCAAAAGAATCACTTGAGCCCAAGAGTTTGAAGTTACTGTGAGCTATGACCCCAGGGCACTCTACCAAAGGCAAAAAAAAAAAAAAAAAAAAAAAGGAAAAGAAAAAAATGTTTCAATAAATGTTGATCCATAAAAAGTTTTCAGTATAAATTGTTCTTTGATCTAGATTGAAAATTGGGCCAATTTCAGATGACACGGCAACAATTAGAAAACGAACAATTCCACCCTTTCCCCCACCTACTTTGTAATAGCATGCACAGTTCCAGTTGGCAATAAGAAAATAGTACAGAATGAACTCACTGACATGAGTTTGTAATACTTTGACAGGTAACTTTAATCATGAGATCCTCTTTCTGGCGGTTTGCAGGATTGTATCATTTCTCAACCCACAAGGAGATTTTGGAGAGCCTTCATATCTACCACTGGTGAGAGCCTCGAATTGTAGAGACTAGAAGCAATCCAGGCACACATGTGTATCTTGCCATTACTATTATGTCCCATGTCGCATGTTTGACTGGAAGAGCATATGTCTTCTGAAACCAGTGATCCATGTCTAGAGATGGTTATTTACTTGCTGCTGTTGTTATCAGGTAGGAATTTCATAGGTAAACAGAGGTTTTTTTCTGAGCAGTACCATCCCAGGACTCTTCTGTGGAAATGGTCAGAAAGGAGACTCCAAAGGACTTTCAGCTACTGTTTTCCATGCCGAGACTTTCCAAATTAAATTTTGGCTAATTTGATGATATCTGCTCCAAGAATAAGCATTGTAATCAAGTCCAAAAGTCATTGCAGAATTCAGACAAGATGCCATTTCCACATTGCAATGCTTTTTATCAGTGGCCCGGGTTGGGAAGGGGGGGGAAATTCAAGTCAAATCCTGTATCAAAGCCATGTGTGAGAATCTTGGGCAACTTTGGTTGACTCATTTCTCAAGGAGAGGAAGCAATAAAGAAGTCTGAATTCCTTCAGTGCCTGAAGACAGTATTTTGTTTCACTGTCTCTCTCAAATGGAAATCATTTCAGCTAGTCTCATGGTAAAATGTCAAGTCCTAAGAAAGTTCTCCAAGCAGTTTACTTTTTCAATACAAGCCCCTGGTTGTTTGCTTGTTTTTAAGGTTGTATTTTTACATGAATTGTTCTCACTTCATCTTCTCAACTATTTATCTTAGGTAGAGGTACATTGAAAAAATAAAAAGATAGGTGTAGCTAAGGAGACAGTTATGTGTTGCAGAGAACTGAAGTCCTGGTAAATATCCAAAAGGGCAGTCACTGTGTGGAGATCATTTCCTTTCCAGTGGCCCCTGTGGAGGTGTTTGTTAGAAATATTCACTGTCCCAAATGTAAGATTGGGACAAAACCGAGCAATCATGATTATGTTGGGCAAAGAAAGAGAAATGACTTTCCTAGACAAAGAGAAGAGGAATCCTGGGCTCTGGACTTGCATTCCGCTGCCTTGTCATGTACTATGACCCCTAGCACCTTATCATGAGACTCTGCTTTCTTGAGTCAAGATGTACTTGCAAGGGACAAGAAACTTCTTAAAGTCTTAATGAGAGCCTATTTCAGAGAGTTTCCACAGTGTGGGATATCCTATTAAACCTCTCTTCCCTTCTTCAATACCCTCCCATCAGTAGGAACATCAGTGCTACCTGGTAGGGAGTGTCTCAGGAGATTTTGTTGCAGTGCTCCCGAATACTCATTCCTTATCTCCTTTGAGCAATTTCCTCACAATCCTCCATTGTCACAAGACACATATCAATGTTCTTTCCTATTATTTTGACACTGATAACCTGACAATGATTCAGAGTATGGAAATATGAATCAAACAAGTTTCCATTAAAGAGCTGCTACAGGGTGGCGCCTGTGTCTCAAAGGAGTAGGGTGTCGGCCCCATATGCTGGAGGCTGCAGGTTCAAACCCAGCCCTGGCCAAAAACTGCCAAAAAAAAAATTATTTAACAGCTATTTCCATTTTCCATGGATGATTACTCTGACTTCTCACAGTATAATGGGACGCTAAGGACAAATGATAGCTGTGAATGTAGTCTTCCGCAAAGGGAATTCATTTATGCACCACCTGCCAGCTCCATCATCAGATTATCACTCTTTCTCTAATGGGTATCACTTCTCATATGCTTTTACTAGGTGTTAAAAATTAAGTAGGTTTTAGAATTTCCAGAGAAAAGTTTTGAACACTAAAAAGAAAAACAGTACACATATACGTCACACACTGTGTGATTCCTATTATTAGGAAGAAATTATACACACTAAAAAAAGAATGTCTTATCAACTATATGTTGCGTGAAATTTTCAATTTTATAATATTAATTTAAAACATTTATTATCAATACATCAGTTTAATGTAAATTTCAAAATCAAACCATTAAATAACTGCATATGCCTTATTTGTTTTTAATACAGTGGAATATATTTTAATATTAAAAAGATATTCATCAATACAATCACTGTCAATTGGTGGTTCTAAATAAGCCAAAAACCTTAAAATTTATAGACAAAAGCTAAAAGACTCCATCACAAGACCTAGAATTTCTTCATTCCCAACTTCAGTACGTAAGAGTTAGATTTCTTCTCTGTCCTTACCTTATTAAGAAAGTCCTTCTTTAACCACCCACTCTAAATTCACAGGTCCCACACTTACATTTTCTCTCCTTAGATTGCTGGTGTTGATCATATTTAATATCATAATATGTATCTGTTTGCATGTCTATTTATTGTTTGTTGCCCTGGATAGAATGTACTATCCACTGGGGGAAGGGGTGTACTTTCTTTGTTCTCCTGATGAAACTCAAGGATCTAGTTAGTAAATAAGTATTTCTGGGATAAAATTATAAGTGATAATCACAAACAAAGAAAATAGACAACCTTCAAAATGGGAGAAGAGTTTTGCATGTTATGAATCCGACAAAGGCCTGAATACAAGAATCTACAGAGAACTTAAATTAAACTACAAGAAAAGAGCCAACAACTCCCTGTGTAAGTAGGCAAGATACTTGAACAGAAACTTCTCCAAAGATAAAAGATGAATGGCCAACAAACACATGAAAAAATGCTCATTGTCTTTAATCATCAGAGAAATGTGAATCAAAACTACTATGAGATATCACCTAACTCCAGTAAGATTAGTCCACATCACAAACTCCAAAAACTGCCAATGTCGGCATGAATGTGGGGAGAAGGAAACACTTTTGCACCGCTGGTGGGATTGCAAACTAACTCAGCCTTTTTGGTAACAAGTATAGAGAATTCCTGGGTGGTGCCTGTGACTCAGCGAGTAGGGTGCCGGTCCCATATACCAAAGGTGGTGGGTTCAAACCCAGCCTTGGCCAAACTGCAAAACAGAGAAATAGCCAGGCATTGTGGCAGGCGCCTGTGGTCCCAGCTACTTGGTAGGCTGAGGCAGGAGAATCACCTAAGCCCAGGAGCTGGAGGTTGCTGTGAGCTGTGTGATGCCATGGCACTCTACCAAGAGCGATAAAGTGAGACTCTGTCTCTACAAAAATAAAAAAAGTATAGAGAATTCCACTACCAGGAGCTTTGGTGTTTTCTGTATTCTTTTCTGTAAATCAATTCTGTCTTATCACGGACGGGTGTGGGGGGGGAAATAATGTAATGAAGAATAATAAAATACATGTATTTAAA
>CAUYRH010116592.1:0-100708 GCA_963574655.1 Perodicticus potto
ATATAGTGATTAAAAGGCCATGAAGGCTGTGTTAAATAGTTCAATGAAAATATTTCAGATTGTATATGAAGTCAGCACATTGTGCCCCATGATTGCACCAATGTACACAATTATGATTTAATAAAAATTAAAAAAAAAACAAAAACAAAACACAGATGAGTGAGAACAGAAGTAGGAGTCCACAAAGAGGGCCAAACTCAGGGGTTAGCAGTGGACCATCAGAATTTCAGAGACCTGAAATGGTCCTAGGTTCTATGTGAGTGAGGGTCACCCAGATCAGCATGTCAGTAACATGTGGCTGCTAAGTCTCATGCTATCTTCTGTAGGAAATATTGCCGTGGTTGATAAGAGCTATTTGTCCATTCAACCACATCCCAGCTCTGGGCCCTCCACCAGCCTTCCTCAGGGCATGTAGTCAATCCTACCTATGGAATGTTGGATAACAAGGTGCCATGATGAAAAATAGTGGGGACCAGGGCCCACATGCATTCAAGTCAAGGCTTAAGACATCACACCCAAAGGACATTGATAATTGATAATCAGAAAAATTTCAAGTCCAAAGTGCAGGCCCCCCCAAGAACCAGAGCCTGAGATGTAACACTTGTCTAAATCTAAGCATTGTACTGATTGATACAAAGGCAAAGAAATAAATATCCAGTCATCCCAGAGGCAAAGAAGACCAGGTAGTTTTCCTGAAGAGGCCCTTTTTTAGTTGTGGCTTGAAGGGTGCTGTTGATTGGGTAGCTAATGAAGGGAGGAAAAGGGCCAGGTGCAGTGACTCACACCTGTAACCCTAGCACTCTGGGAGGCTGAGGAAGGTGAACCACTTGAGCTCAAGAGTTCAAGATCAGCCAGAGCAAGAGTGAGACTCATCCCTCCTAAAGATTGGAAAACTAGCAAGCATTGTGGCAGCACCTATAGTCTCAGCTACTTGGGAGACTGAGGCAGGAGGATCCCTTAAGCCCAATAGTTCGAGGTTTTTGTGAGCTGCTATGATGCCATGCCATTCTACCCAGGGTGACAGAGCAGACTGTCTCAAAAATAAAAAAAAAAAAAAAAGAGAAAGGAGGAAAAGCATGGCAAGCAGAGAGGACAACAGGTATAAAGCACAGAGGCCATGAAGCAATAAATTTCATTTAGGAAGCTACAGGTACATCATTGAAGCTGCAGTGAAGAGGCTGTGCAGGGCCTTGTGATGTAGGCTGCAGTCGTCTACATCAGCATCCTTTGGTTGTTTTTTGGAATGCAGAATTTCAGGTTGCACTCTAGACTTACCAAACCAGGATCTGCATTTTAACAAGATCCCTCTTCCTTTCATTTTTATGAAATTTGATGCTTGAGAAGCTTCAAGGTTCCTTAAAATGAGAGTCCAAAAGTGGGCTGGAGCCAGATGCTAGAGTTTGGATTTTAGAGTAAAATTGTTATTTTAAGTTGTGGATTAAAATAATCATATTTACCTTTTAGAAGAGTTAGGTAGCAGCAGGATGAAGAGAATGGCAGAAAGGGAGGCTTGGGAGTGAGATGATTGAGATCGGAGCTGTAATCTAAACAGGACGAGAGCAGAGGCTGTGTTACGGCAGGACAGAGAGTGGGAATGCTGTTTCACAAAGAGAATTGCCAAAAATGCTGATTTGAGAGTGCAGCAGATTGAAGAGACTAGGATAATATGCAGGAACCCAGCTGGGCAGATAAAGGTAAGAAAGGGCATGTAGGATAAGAGAATTTGTGGGGTAAGATAGTGAGTTTGAGATGTGTGAAGGATATCCAGGGAGAAATGTTCAGAAAATGTTAATCGTATGGGGTCGAGCTCAAGGAAGAGTACAGGCTGAGGAGTCATCAGCACACAGGTCGTAATTCATATCAAGGATGAGCATGAGATCACCAGAAGAAGAGAATGGTGGTTTAGAACAGCATTGGGCAATGCCAACATTTAGTGGTAGAAGAGAAGTCTGCAAGGGAGAGTTCAGCAAAACAGGAGGAAAACTCAGAAAGACTGGATACCGGAGCTAGGGGAAAGGTTGCAATTGGCCAAATGCAAGTGGGAAAAGAACTGAAAAGGGTCTTAAAATTGGTTCCTGGAGACCCTGGAGAGATTGTTCTAGGGGTGTACTAGAAATGGAAAGTGGTGTTTACAGATTAAGAGAAATAAGAAGGCCGGGAGAGCTCATGTAGAATAATCGGAAAATGGTAGCTCTCAAAATGTGGCTCCCTAACCTACAGTGTCATCAGCATCATATTCCAAGAAATGCAAATGAAAGAATAGTAAAGAAAAAGCCCTTAAAAATGTTCAAAGATTTCTATTTTTTCAAATAAAATTTTGACTTGCAGAAGCCTGGATTTCTTTTTGTACATAATTTTATTGAGTAATATACATATTTATAAGAAAAAGTAGCTAAAACATTTATAGCCACGTGAATTTTTGTGAAGGAAACTCTTCCCTGCAGGTAGCCCCCTAGAGTGAAGCAGAACACTTCTAGCATTTCCAGAAAACATCATCTACATTTTCCCCATTCTCAAAGATAACCAACCAGTACAATGACTTCTAATACCATGGCTTACCTTTGCCTGCTAGTTTGTGGGAGTAGAAACAACTCTTTTGTAACTAGTTCAATATTACATTCCTTAGAATTGTCTGTGTTGTATTTGGTTTTAATTCGCTCATTTTCTTTGCTGTGTATATAGCATGCTGTTTATATAACATCCATTCTATTATGAATGGATGTTTGAATGTTTTCTAGTTTGGGGCTGTTATAAATAGTGCTGCTATTAATATACTTGTACATGTATCTTGGTAAACATATGTCCATATTCTAGGAGGATATATGTATACCTGGTATTCTAACTTACAGGGTAATGTATGTGGATTCAGCTTAGCAGACCGCATCAATTTTCAAAGTAGTTGTACCAATTTGTGATTTGTGCACAGTGGTATTGCATTTCCCGGATGATTTGTAAAGTTGATCACCTTTTTTCTATTTTATTGACCATTTGAAGATCTTCTTTGAAGTTTCTGTTCATAACCTTCATCCACTGTTCAATTGGATTGTCTGCCTTTTTTTTTTTTTTCCCTAAAAGGGCCTGGGCTTTTGAATTTCTAAAAGCTTAGTCTTCTGTGATTTTGAGTATGTACTTTTAACTAAACAAAATGTGTCAAAAATAGCAGAAGAGACAAGCAAACTGGCTAAAGTCTAGTCCCCTGAAGAAAAAAGGCTATCTGGTAATCTCAAATATGACAATAATAGTGCTAATAAATAGTGCAAGCTACAGTTTGTTATATAACTGCAATATACAAAATGCTGTGCTGTTTTTGAGAAAAACATCCTAATGTGTTGCAAAGATGTAGGGGAAAATTCGATGGTTAGAAGAGAAGAAAACAATCACATTCATTCCTAGTGAAAGTGAAAGTCACATATGGACATATACAGAAAGAAAACATGGGATTATTCAAATCTCAGTGTCAAGTTTAAAAATGCCACTGTTATGGGAAAACAGATAAAGAACATTATTTAAGTGTTCCACTAATGAATGAACCCATGTTGTCCCCAATTTACTAATTATCTTCTTACATCATAGCTTAATTGTTCCCTAATGACTGCCTTGCCATTTTCAAATATTGATTAATTACATTAAAAAATTCATAATCTTCTGACTTCTTTATGTAGATTGGTTTAGATATACAGACTCCAGTTACACATTTGGGTGGAGCACCCTAAAAATCTAATAAGGACGTTGTTAATAAAACTGTTACACAACCCATGCTAATTCTGGGAAAAGATGCAGGAAAAAATTACACATCCAGTGAATAAAAAACAAATCCCTTACATTTTACATGTTTACTCTTGTATTTTCTATGTTTAAGGCTAACATGAAAAGAGACAAAAATATTTCTTGATTTCTTCCAATTCCCTTAAAGCCTGATATGCCTAGCTCATTGCACTGGGATGTCATCGAGTGCTGAAGGGTCATACTACTTTGTATGTGCAGCTTTATCTCCTAGTTGTACAAAGGCATTTTTAAAAAATAGATAAAACATTTCATTTTAGGAATCTGGATTCCTACCCTCCAAGCTGTCTGAGTTGTCTAGGACTGGTTTGCATGAGATGCTTTTATACTAGTCTGTCCATAAGCCATTAGTGGGTGCCACGTTTCTCCAATGACATTACCAGCACCCTGGCGAGTCAGGGCCATGTAACCCACATTCTCCACGATTTAGATATGGAAGCTGAGCACACTGAGTCTGTGGGCTATGTACACATTCTGACCTTGACTTCGACCTCTGGCACATGTTCCAAATCACTGAATTCCCATCAATGATGGACTGATTGATTTGCTGATGACTGCCTCATCCAGGATTTCTCTCTTCCATGACCTCATATTGGAATTGTTAGCTCCCTGGAGAAAAAAACTAATTCTTCAAGCTGGATTATTTCTTTCTCACATTTTGACCTTATCATCTATTCTTCCTTCTGAGAGATCACTTCTCAGTACCACTTTTGGGTTTTGCAGACACTTGTTTGAATTCTTCCTCTGCCATACATTTAGTAGCAATGTGACCTGGGACAGGTCACTCAAAGCAACTGAGCCTCAAGAGGGCTCTGTATATTGGGGAAAATTGTAAGTTAGCTACTACGTAGTACGTACAAAACACTTGGTATGGTGTATGTCATGTGGTAAACTTGTACAAGGGGTGGATAGCAATATTGTGATTCTAATTACGCTCATAATTCTATTGGCCCTTTAAAGATAGAAAGGAGAAGAAAGAGCATGTGAAGGAGGAATTTGGGGTCCAGAGGCACAGTTTGTGAATAGCTGAACTGAGCCTGGAACCATTTTCTGATTCGGGGACCAAAGCCCTTCACATCTCAGCAGATGTAATATGACAGAAGTTTTCCTAGTTCGAAGTCACATGCAAAATTCATGCTAGTAAATAAAAATGAGATACACATATCAGACAAAATAAAGGTTGTGTTAAAACACAGACTCCTGCAAAGACAAGTTTAGATTAGATGAAAGGTCAAAGAAATGCCTGTCTTGTGGGCCCAGCATGGAGGAGCTCAGTAACAGAGATTGGGGCAATTTAAACAGCTGCTTATAGAGGTAATTATTTAATTTTATCAAGAATGTCTATATCTCTGTCAATGGCCACCCTCTACTCACAACTATGTCCGATGAAATGTAGATATTCTTTCTGTTGTGTGTTTTTTCTTTGTTTTTAAACATTTTGCTGGAAGCATGCTGCTCACTTCTACATGGGTTTGTTCCCTGGAACAAATGAATTGTATCCCTAATCCCGGGTAAAACAAAGGTGACATTTTTCTTCCAGTGTCTAATTTCCTAGCCTAATGGTTTATACAGGTACATACATTTAGCCTGGGATTAAACCTTGAGAAACTCTAACTAGCACTTTGAATTAGGAAATTGTCTATTAAGGATACTGAATGGCAAAAGGACAGAGTATGAGACTGTGGATGAATTGATTATTCAACAGCGACGTGAAGCAGAGTGAATACTTGACTGGTATTTTAAGAAATGTAAGGATCTGAGATCTAAGGATCACCGATATAAACATTTTAGACAATATTTGTGAAAATATGTACATATATATGATGTATATAAAAATAGATGATTTATTTCCATGAATTATCTCATATTGTTGGCATATATATCCTTTAACATCTGGAATATCTTTTAAAATATAAATTAACCACTTGTTTTGTTCTTTACTTAATAGATTCCAAATTAATGCAAGTCGTTCGTATCTCCTTCCACTTTCAATTTCCAATTATGTACATTGGGGCTGAAATAATGATGACACAAGCTATTTATTTTCCTTATGTATCAATAGCACATTTTATGTCCTTTACAAACATAAACTCATGCAGTCCTCATCATAACTTTATAACATGGGTCCCACCATCATCCCCATTGTGCCAATAGGGAGTTAGGGGTGCAAGGAGGCTAAGTGACATGCCAAGGTCACACAGTTATAAGTGGGAGAAGTGGTATTCAGATTGAGCAGTTTGGCTTTAGTCTCTGTTTTAGTTGCAGAGTCTCTGCTTTTAAAGAAGAGGAAATTATAACAGAAGGAATTGAAGGCCAACTAGCCAAGATTAAACAAGTAAGGGTGTGTCAGGATCAAGACCCAGCATTTCATTCTAGCACCAGTACACCTGACCACCCCAAACAATTTGACCTCCTGGTCACTATGGTCTCATAAGCAATATGAGTCTGTTAAGCTAAAAGACAAGTTATGTTCCTCATTCAACCAATATTTATTCATTGCCCCATTTATCTGAGGGGCTGCGTTAGGCTCTTGGAATTGAGAGATGAATAAGATTGGGCCCTGCCTCATGAGGGTTTCCCAGTCTATAGAGGAGAAAGGGACAGATAAGTTTAACACAAGACTTGATGGGTAGATGTCAAAATACAAGCAAAATAAAGAGATGGGGATAATTTTGATGGAAGGAGAAAAGGGAGGAGCCTTCAGAGATGGTGGTATCTCCGACTTTAGAGGATATCTGTGCTTTCCTACTTGGTATTTACTAACCCAATTTCTCACTCCATCCCTCCCCCAATCTAGGTCCATCTATGCTTATGTCCCAAGGATGCATCCACAGAAAGAAAGAAAGAAAAAAACAAGAAAGAAATTGTCTCTTGGTTTCTGATTTTCAGACTCCTGGCTCTTGCAAAGCCTTGGGAGAAAACTTCAAGAATGAGTGGGCACCTAGATTAATTTTTCTCCTTAACATTAATGCCCCGTTGTCATCCCAAATATTCTGAACATAAATATTTCATGGACCTATTGAGGGAGGAGTGGAAAGAAAAAAAGACAAAAAGGCCAGGGAGGATGGGGGAGGGGGTAGGAGATGAAGGTGAGCGAGACAGAAAGATAGAGACAGAGATGATAGAGATAGAGACAGAGAGATAGAGATAGAAAGATAGAGACAGAGATGATAGAGATGGAGACACAGATGATAGAGATGGAGACAGATGATAGAGATAGAGACAGGTATAGAGATAGGCACAGAGATGAGAGAGAGAGAGAGAGAGAGAGAGAGAGAGAGAGAGAGACCCTGTTTCTGGTCTAAGCCCTGGGAAAACCAAACAATTTGGCAGCATCTTGGAGCAGAGGAATCATCTTCTATTTCCTAGTTCAAACCCCCTGATGGTAAATAGTTTCAAGGAGAAAATGTCTATTGGGGATGCAGCAGGTGGGGGCCTTATCAAGAGATTGTTTTGACCTCAATGTAGCACAGGAAAGTGCTGCCATTTCCCCACTTTCATGAAAAGCCTGGGAGTGGTGGAGAATCCCACCCGGGGAAAGGAGTATGGGATGAAGCTGAGAGCATCACTGGGAGAGATAAGGAGCACAAGGACCATGTGGAAGGAGGAATATCTCAGCAAGTCCTGTGTGCACAGGTGGGATTGGGCACCACCGAGCTTTCCCCTTTCGCATTAATCCATTGGCAGTATTTTAGTCTCCTGAACTTAACATGACCTCAGGAAGAGGGGAGAACCCCAAATTAAAATGACATTTAGTTTCTAAAGACCAAGTGGATGGTAGAGGATAGGGTTTTAAATTAAGATATGTGGACAAAACTGTTACATTTTTTGCATAGGCAAATTCATGAACTATAGACCAATTTTTTTTACCCTTTATTCCTTTTAGGTTATTGATTCAGCTACTGAAAGGGCCTCTGGATGCCAGACTCTGGCACAAGATGGATGTGAGAACATGATCGTGGCTATAAGACATTCCTAAGACATCACAAAGAAAAAAATGCCACTCGTAGGAAAATAACACCATTTTCGGGATGTTTAGACTCTCATACCTTAAAAGTAAACCTTGGCATTTTTGAGCCTTCTGGGAGAAAACCGACAGTTAATACGACTTGTTAAAAAAAAAAAAAAAAAAGGAAAGTTTTCCTCCTTGTACCATTTCACTGTTATTTATTAATCAATTCTTACTAAGTGTTAACTAGCAAAATTAACAATTCAGTATATTAATGGAGAAAAGAATAGAAAATCTGAAAACAGAGCATTTAAACTGCTAGGGGAATTTTTTTTATTGGAGTCATTAACTGTACTGCAATTAAAACTGATATTCTATTAGATACTTTAATACAATTTACTCAGATTTTTGTTGTGGTCCTGTTTTGGAAAACCCTCTGATTTGGGCTAAATTTAGATTCTGTTAATTCTAAGGAATATTTATTCGGACTTTCTCTTTAGGTACCCCAATTTTGGTATCACAAGACTCTCACCTGTTCCCCACTGTGCTACCACTGAAATTTTACTCATTGTTAAGCACAGAAGTGGCCTCCTGGGCTCTACCTATGCCAGCTTGTTTCAGCAGCAAGACTGAGGCTCAGGCTGGGTTGCTCATAAGACTTTGAGATGAAAGCTTATGCAGGAGTGATTTATTGGGAAGTACTCCCAAGAAAACCTGGTAAGGGAGTGGAGATGTGGGACCAGGAAGGGAAGGAAGGAGGATATGACATCCTATAAAGTCCTTCAGATAATCATTTTGGCTCAATTACTCAGAGAAGTCTGGAAAGAGCATTGGTCACATCTCTGACAACCCTTTTTTTTTTTTTTTTTTTAAAAAAAACAATTTCAAGAGAGAATTAATTCTTTAATTCTGAAAGACGTCCACTGTGTATAACAAATTAATTTCTCTACTATGAATGAGAACCTTTTTCTTTTTCTTTCTTTCTTTTTCATAGAGACATGGTCTCCCTCTGTCATGCTGGAGTGTAGCGGCCCAACCATAACTCACTGTAACTTTGAGCTCCTTGGTCAAGCAATCCTCTGTCTTAGCTTTCTGAGTAGCTGAGAATACAGGTGGCATGCCCCCAGGCCCAGCTAATTTTTTTTTTTTTTTTAGCAATGAAATTGCTCAAGCTTAATTTCTCCCCTATTCACGTACAATGAGATCCTTGGGATGACTGAGAAAATCATCATTCGAATCACATTGTGTGGTTCAGATGAGGAATTCTGATTGAGAAAGGCAGCCAGGTATCTGAATCAGGGCGATAGAGGAACTGATATATTTTGTTTTGATATATTCTCATTTCCATCAGTCATTGGGCAGTGGTTGAAAAAAGACCTGGGTGCTGGCACAGTGGGAGCTATTATACGTGACAATGGTGAAGGAATCCAAGGGGATGTGGATGGAACACTGATGGCACCTGCTCCAGCCTGCCCCTCTGCCACACAGCTCTATTCATGCTCCATGTTTACCTTATCCCACTGATGCTGCAGGATAGGGCTGGTCACAACGTCTAGGAAAAAACAAAGCCTTCAAGAGGAAGGTGTGATGAGCTGCAGTCCTTTCTGTTGCAGATGGGGACTGATCATCAGCTTCCGGTCCCGTCCACCCTAGGTCACCCCAAGTGATCCTTGGCCAGCATTTCTGCAGATCTGGTGGGTGGTCTAGTGGGTGATCCAGATATTCATTCTTGTGGGTGCTGGGACATGATTACCATGCCTGTGTTGTAACTCCTTGTTTGTGGTTGAAACAGGGCAACAGACCAAGCGATGTCTGAGAGGGTTCTAAATTCCAGATGGTCTTCTTCTGGGCTCATTATGTGGCAGCAGCTCCACCTCCTCAGTATAATCAGAATTACTATCTCTGAAAGTTCAGCAACTTTTTGTTTTTTTCTGTTTAACAGGGGTCCAAGATGACCTGAAAGTTGTAGCTTTAGGTTTAGTGGAGTTTTTGTTTCCCCAGGTGGAAAAGTTCTAACCAGGAACCATGGCTGCTAGACACACTAGAATAACATTCCCTCAAGATAGCACGGGATGTGAGAGTGAGAGCAGCCACTCTACTTTGCTACTTAATTTCTGGATCCATATGTTCTACTTATGGGGGATATAGCACCATTCTATGGCTATTGGCTCAAGGAGGTATATGTTTCAACGTGATAGATGAAGATATAACCCCACAGGGTAACATTTCTAAGCTAGTGCCTTAACTATTTTTTTTTGAGGTGGGGGGGTCTCACTATGTTGCCCAGGATAGCCTCAAATTTCTAGACTCCAGCAATTCTCCTGCCTCAGACTCTCAAATAGCTAGGACTACAGCCCCCTACCACTATGCCTAGCTCTTAACTGTATCTTTAAGAAGCCAGTCTAAAGTTCTGTAAAACAAGTAGCTTTGAGATGATGGGGTATGTAGTAGAATCAGTGGAAATTGTGGTCAGTGCCCATTATTGCATCTTATTTGATCTAAAGTCGGTCCCTTGGTCTGAAAAGATGTCCTATGGGACCCTAGGTATGTAAATTAAACATTCTGGGATCCCTCAGACAGTGTTGCTGGGCAAGGTTCTTCTGGTAGGAAATCCATCCCAAGTACACATGCCTATCCTGGCCAGTAAAAATTATTATAATATTGTTCCTTCTGTAGTAGAAGGGATCTGATGTAGTTTCTTTACCCCAGGAGGCTGGTTGTCTCCTCAAAGGGTGGTACCATATTCAGAGCTCTGCTTTTGTCTGTCCTGCTGACAGAGTGGAGATTCAGCAGCAACTGCAGCTACATCAGCCTTAGCGGGCAGGAGTCCCTGATACTAGGTTTATGCCACGTCTCCATCGCTACAGCACAGCTCTTCTGTTCTATTCTATTCTGTCCTACTCTAAATGGTATGAATGGTCCACTTGCAGAGCCATAGTTGAAGCCCTAGAATGGCTCAGGACAGGATGGGCTTTCAGAAGAATCTTTCAGAGATCTTTCAGAAGAATATTAGTTCATTGTGTGGTGTCTACCCAAGATTGGATGTTTCCGGTGGGCGCTTACAAGAAAACAAAGACCCCTTCATGTAGTGACCACTCCCACATGTATACAGGAATATCCACATAACTTCCTCCCAGATTTCTCTTCTTCTATCTTCCAGTCTTTTCCCTTCTAGTTGCTAATTGACCAGTCAACTTAATTTACCACACCCAGGAGCTCTTGTATATTTTTATATTAGGCTACTTTTTCCTCCCCACAAACTGGGTGACCAGGTAGAAGCACTGCTCAAAGTTCTGTCCAAATGGAAGGTTTTTCCTTTACCACAGGGCTACCCCTTAATGGGCAAGAAAGGACACAATCCTGAGATAAGACCATGAATGTGGTCTAAACTATAGTTTACTCTAAGCAAATGAGAATTGCTTCTGACATTTCTCATAGATGCGTGTTAGAAATAATTCATTAGCCAGAAGCATACCTATATACAAATACCAAATTGTAGTAAACATATTAGGGTCATTGCAGCTTGGTTAAATTTCCAATAGTCCTGTGTCATCTATTTGATTTTTGTTGGTCCCAAATTGGTCACTTAAGAGAGAATGTGTTGGAAAATACCTCCTCAGAATTTATTAAATCTTAGACAGTGACATTAATCTCTGCCATTCCGTCTGAATATAATATGGCTTTTGGTTTTTACTCTTTGCCAAGTTGAAGAGCTAGAAGTAGCATTAAGGATTTTACTTGGCCTTTCCTCACATGATGATCTTTATAACACAGGTAAATGACACTGATGGAAGGGGTTCTCCAAACTGCGGGATTTATTAAATCCAGTTCTGACATTTCCATCTCACTTCATATTTGATATAATTTTTTCCAGCCATCCAGGAACCATTCTATTAGTGTTTTAGGTTTGGTCTTGTGCCTTTTCTGGAAGATTAAATCCTACTTGGTGAAAGAGTAGCAACAAGGCTCCCTGTTCAACGCACCACTCCCTACATGGTCTAATACCCTCAAGACCTCCCAGAGCCATGTTCTCTTAATTCCTATCTTTCCATATTAGCTAGGCACTGCAGCAATTTTGGTGAATAATTCATCCCATCTTCCAGGCTGCTATATTAAAATCCTATAGAGAGGGCAGTTTACAAACATTAGAAATTTATTTCTCACAGTTTTGGAGGCTGGGAAGACCAAGATCAAGGTGCTGCAGATTCAGCATCTGGTGAGAGCCCATTACCTGGTTCATAGATGGCACCTTCTCACTGCATCCTCACATGTAGATGGGCAAGACAGCTCTGTGGGGCCTCTAATAGGGTACTAATCTCATTCCCCCTCAGGAAATAATCACCTCACAAAGGCCCCACCTCCTAATACCATCACATTGGTTAGGTTTCAACATATGAAATTGGTGAGTCTGCACAAACATCCTGACCATAACACTTCCTGTGCTTTTCAGCTGACCCAGGCCATTGTTTGGCCCTAGACAGGGGTTTAGTAGCCAACAGAGAGGTGGGAGTGGACCTGAAGGGGACAAAATCTCTAGTCCCAATTCGCAGAGATCTCAGCATGCTAAGGCACCAGGGGACCTCAGAAAACAGAACACATCATACTTCCAAGTGTCTTGATTAGGGGCAAGGGAGCTGGAGTATCCTCCTGCCACAGTCAGTCAATGTATGAGAATCACACTTGAGGTGACACGAATCCTGGCACTTAGGGCTCTCTGTGCATACCAAGAGAATTCTGGCAGCCAGGACAGACCTCTGACAAGAGGACGTGGGTTGCGGCTGCCAACAGTAAAAGCACACTGGGAGCTGTTGTGTGCGAGCCTTCTGAAGAGATCCGAGAGGCCAGGAGTGGCTCGCTGATAGCGTCTGCCGCGACCATCTAGGTTCAGATCCAACTAGCTAGCAGTGCTGTGGAAGAGAGAGTGTATTTTCCACAACATTCATATTTTGGCTATACGTATAGTAACCTTAGCCACATTTTGGCTTTTTTCTTAATAGTAAAATTTTGTTTCAGTGAGTAGGCTACATGAAATTATCATCCTAATCTGGTTGGCTGATTGGGAAAAGAACTAACCCTCTTCTGTCTCCTGGTGAATTGCTGAGTTGAAATAACGCTGCAGTAAGATGAGGAGGGAAGGGTTAAGCCCACATATTTAAGTCTACCTCTCTTGTCTAGTAGATTGGTCTTTGTAAAAATTGGACAGTGGAGGTATGGCATTTCTACTGGGGATGACAAATAGTTATGACATAAATACAGTGTTCAAATGGTTTCTTTTGTTATGAAAAAATGTTTGTAATATAAAAAAACCCTTATATTTTAAGACAATTTTACTTTAAATATCATTTTTCCTTAAACCAGAGGTACACCAATATTCATCTGAAAATGTGAAAGAAATTGTAGCCTATTCGTTTGAATGAGACTTTGGGTATAAATGGGTCATTGTAGCCACTGAGAAGTGTGCTTACAACACACGTTGTTGTTCACCAGCATATATGTGTATCCCTATATCTATATCTATATTTACATCTCTCTATAGCTGTAGCTATAGTTTCTGGCCTGGAGAAAGCACATATGAATGGACCATGGTTGAGATGTTGATGATCAAATGTACTTTCATTTTGCACCAATCCACCTCTCTCCTCCTCTTCTATTTTGATATTTAAATACGCATTGGGGCAGGATTTCCAAATATCGTATCTTCTTGCTGGATAAAGGGGGTTTTCATTCTGAGCTGGCTCAGTGAGTGGTCTCTTGGGTTGAAGCAGAACCATCTGCTACTTCTGTTTTGATTTTCACAGTCGAATGTACACCTTACTACATAAATATAATCTATGCATGTATTTTTAAAATGACACCCTATTTATTTAATGGAAATTCAGAGGGTGACAGATAAATGGCCAGCCACATGACCAAAAGAGGGTTTTTCATTTGGTTTAAAGCTCTTTTTCTTGTTCTGAACTTAGCTTTTTAATTTATGTATAAAGAAATGTAATTAAATTGATCCTTTTGTTAATCCACATGCAGAAAATGGAAGGTATTGATGAATATATATTTTTTAAAAGTGGTTATCTCATGCTATTCTACCTTCTTTTCCTTCCCATTCATGTATTTAAGAATTCAACAAAAACATGCTCACACAAATGATCTGTACATTTTAGAAAAACACACAGAAAATTTATCCTGCTGGAAAGCACACATCTTTCTGTGTCAGACTAAAAGTTCTGCCAGTGTTTTGCAGGTGGTAAACATATTGGTAAAAATAATTATTTTTAGTAACTATGTAATTTTTCCTTTGAGGAAATGACTTGAAATTGTGGATTTTGTATTTTGAGGTATGAGATTTTACACACATATACGTACCTAACGAATACATTCCCACAAGTTTTCTTAGGCTACTTCGACTGGAGGACCAGATTTTGATCTTTTGCATAAATGACCAGTATATTCATTTTGAGCTTGTATAACCTCTCTCCTTAAGTTTTTCCTTTCGTTGCCATTATTTAGATTAGTAGTTTAATTCTGCATGGGAAAACTAACTCTTTCAAAATAGTTTCTTCTCACTCTATTCTTGGATTTTTCTAGCCTTTCCCAGTGACTCTAATAGTTCTCAGAAATTTCCATGTACCACGTAAACATGAGGTTATTCTTAGTGTATTAACAGCTATCATCATGGGAGAAGAATAATTTTAATATTAATAAAAATAATTTCCACTCACTGCTGGAATAAATTGGTTTATTTTTAAAAGTTGTTTTAATGATTGATATTTATAGAATGTTAATATTTTTTTAAAAGGCAACTGTGTGTGGAGTCAGGAAGCTTTTGGCACCCTTGCCTGCCCTACACAATAAGAACCCAGAAATCATTCTGCACATCAAATGAAAACCCAATCTCATAAACCCAAATAATAACTCCTGGTACTAATGCTCTATTACGCTTTGCTGAGTCAGAGCACTTAAAAAGAATTAACAAATAAAATCTTCTAAGACTCCCCTGAGGTAGGTAAATGTTTTCTTGCTTATTTCTTTAGAGACCATAGTTCAGCTTACTTGCCAAAGCTAAAAGGTCATTGTTGCTCCTGTTGTGAGTGCCAAGAATCTTCTGGTTGCTAATCCAGTCTTTAGATGATTATAATTAGAATTTGATAAACTATGCCTAGTTTTGCATTTGGTTCAAATTAACATTAGAATTTCTTGACCCATTTAAATTATTTTTATAGTTAATAGAATTGTAGAGTTGGAAAGGCCCTTGGAAATGATCTAGTCCAAACTCTTTATTTTACAGATGCTGAAAAACTGAAGCTTGTGGATGTAAGGCTCAGGCTCTCAGACTTGTCACCAATGGACTGTGGTGCAGCAATCTGATGGCCACAGCTGGATACGGAATCCTCTCAATAGTTAACAAAGTTTCGGAGACATGTCATTAGATCTGTAGAGTAGTGGGTAATAAACAAAAAGAGGAGAAAAGATGTTCCAGGAAAAGAAAAGAGTTTTTTTGGGGGGGAGTTGTTTTATTCTATTTTGTTTCTGAACAAGCTTCTTTCTGTGTTAAATGACACCATGCCCAAGGAAGCCCATGTTCTGTTTTTCAGAAAAATTCCTTGGCTCACAGCCATCACCACAGGCCTTCTTGGACACCCAAAATGGGCAAAGAATACTTGCTTAAAAGAATATTTTTAATATTTCCCTTCAAAATTCAAGGGTGGTAGGAGGTGAATAAAAAGGGAGAGGTTATGAGGGGGAAAATATGAGTGCACTTGTAGCAAATAAGGGGCAGATGGTGCCTGAAGATGTGTTCTGGTTTCCCAAATATGGCATGCCCCATATTGCCTGAGAGAGATACACCCTTTTAAAACCCAAGCAGCACTCTTAAAAGTCTCTGCATTTCTTTTTGTAATGATATTTTAGGCAAATTTCAAACATCTTCTGAACTTCATTGCTAATATCCAGTTGCCTAATTAAAAGATCTATTTTGATATCTACTTGGTCTCACAAAAGTAACACATTCAAAACCAAGCATCTGACCCTATCTGAAGCCTACTATTCTCAATATCCTTCCTAATGCAGGAAATAACACCTCCATTCTTTTAGTCTTTTGAGCCAGAAATCTTGTAATCATCTTTAAATTCTCTCTTCTCTCTTTACATACAATTTATTACTGAGTATTCTGACCTATATCCTCATCCCTGAGTGACCTTGAGCCACAGATGACCTTGTTCTTCACAGACCGTGACTACCATCTTTGTCCATTTACTATAAAAATCTGGAAGAGGAGTACCAAGAGTGGCCCCAGTGAACTATGCGTTCACCAAATTAAATTTCCCTGCCTTCATTGTATAAGGAGCAGTCTTGCCTCCTCCTGATGATCACAGTCATTTTCAGCATGAGGATGATGTCGACTTCACTGAAATGCTGGTCCCTTCATGTTACAAGCTCAAAGAAACAATGTGGGAACCACAGTTTGAACTTTTGTAAGATTTCTGCAATGTACCCTGGTAGAAATTTTCTACATCTCTAAACCTCCGGGGCCTAGACTTGGGGAGATGGAAAACAAAAGTCTCCAAATGGATTTTTAGAAATAATGTTAAGCAAAGCTACTCCTACTTTCATCCTTTGGTTCCCAGGTTGAGAGTCAATCATGCCTTCCAAAAGTTGTTCTAACTTCTGTCCTGGAAAAGATAGAGCAACAAGGATCACATTTATCTTCTTTCACAAAGCAAACAAAAATACCTGACAACATACATTAAAAAATAGTTTTCATAACACTTAGGTTGAACAACAAAGGAAAGTGATCCCTGAAAGACAAAAACAAACAAACAAACAAACACAATGGGCCACTAATTTCCTCAACTTCCTGCCTTAGGGGAATTTCCAGGTTGTGGCACAGGTAAAGTGAACAGGGAGATAGTTATCTAAACTCTTTAGGTAGAAGTAATGAAGCCAAGAATCCACATAAACCAAGGCAGCTAGAATTCCAAGGACATACAACCCAAGAGGAGAGAGATTCACAGGGACAGTACCCTGGAGATCTGCAGGGCCCCTCTCAGTATCCATCACAGTACTGAGTAGTGTGTGTATATAGTGGGAAAAGAACCATTCCAAAGAATTAGAATAATGCTCAGTGCTCACATGAGGCAGGAATAGTGTGCATTCACCCCAGCCAGAATGGAAAAACTCATAATTAATAGGAAATTAATTAGAGTAGTCAGGAAGATCTTGCCCTAGTGGAAAATAATTAGCCCTATACTGAGCACTGTTATATACCTTCTAACAAATTATAAAAACAAAACTTTAAAGGATCAAGTGGTTTCCAAGTAATTTTTACTATATCCCAGAGCAAAGTTGAAGATGATTTATAAGAGTTCAAAATTATCCAGCACTTAACATGGTAAAATTAATAATGTCTGACATTCAAACCAAGATTACCAGGCATACAAAGAGGTAAGAAAATATAACCTATAATGACGAGAAAAATCCATCAATCAAAACCAACACAGAATTGACAAAGATGTCAAAATTAGCAGAGGAAAACCCTGAAACAGATAATATAACCATCCCAGACAAATGCAGGATATATTAAAAATCTAAATCAAACTCCTAGAAATGGCAATGTCTGAAAAGAAAAATAACCGGTATAAGTTAATGGAAGATGACATATCACAGAAATAAATACTAGTAAACTTGAAGGCATAGTAATTAGAACTATTAAAGAAGTTAAAAATGGAAAGGACATCAATGAGCCATGGAACAACTTCAAGTGTCCTAATATGTGGGAATTGGAATCCCCCAATGAAGGAGGTGGAGCAGAAAAGTATTGAAGAAACAATGGCCATAAACTAATGAAGACTATAAATCCATAGATCCAAGAAATTTAGTCAATTCTAACCAAAAGAAACATGAGAAAAGTTACATCAAGGCACTTCAAAATCAAGTTGCTCAAAACCAGTGATAATGAGAACAATTTAAAAAAGATCTAGAAAAATAACACATTGCATAGAAAGGAAGATAGATAAGGATTCTATTACATTTCTTACTGGAGACAGCAGGAATAAGAACAATAAAACATTTTTAAACTATGGAAAGAAAATAAAAGCTAACAACCTAAAATTTTCTATCTGGCAAAAATATTGTTCCAAACAGAAGTAAAATTAGATGGTGCAGATATGGCAAAGCTAAAAGAATTTATCACCGGCAGACCTACCCTACCAGAAATGTTGAAGTGTTTCAGCTGGAGGTAAAATAATGCCAGATCAAAATCTAGATCTACACTAAGAAAGAGGCTCCAAATGGGAATTACATAGTAAATAGATGATGTTTACATTTTCTAAAGATTGTAGACTGTTTAATAAAAATTATACTATATCGTGGGGCTTATAACATATAAAAATAAAATGGATGACATTTGTAAAATGAAGTCCAGAAGAGTAGACAAAGATATGTATTATTATAGAGCTAGCATGCTAAATATGAAGTGGCATAGTATCGTGTGAAGGGAGACTGTGCTAAGTTACAGGTACACATGATAAACTAGTCTCAAGTAATCACTACAATAACAAAATAAAGCATTATTTTGTTGGTAGCTGTAGGGACAGAAAATTGTGGGAGTATTTTTATTTACTAAAAATAAAGTGAACTGAAAGCATAAAAAATGTCAACATAAAAGCCGAAGAATCCTCTATTTCTATCATATTTCATATTGTCAGGAAGCTGCCAACTATTAGAGCAATAGAACAACCTTTGTTTATTTTTCACAGTCCAATAACATATAATAGAATAAACTATACATGTTGAAGGTATATGATTTTATAAGGTTAGACCTACATAGAGAAGTATGAAAACATCACCAGCAAGATAGTCATAAATAAAGATAATAAAAGGATAATCACATCCAAACATTTCCCTGCGTCACTTTGTAATCCCTCTGTTCTGCCCTTCCCTGCTCCAACCACTAACCTGCTTTCTGTCACGATAGGATAGTTTGTATTATCTAGAGTTTTATGTAAATGAAATCAAACAGGATGCATTTTTTTCGATACACAGAATAATCATTTCGAGATTTATGTTGTTTCCTGCATCAATAGTTCATTCCTTGTATTACTGAGTAGCAGTTCATTGTATAGATAAACGACACTTTATCAAGTCACGTGTTGATGGCTCTTTGGTTGTTTCCAGTGAGGGGACTGATTGGAGGCCTCCTTTTCTCACTTAGGTGTTTAGTGCTATAAATTTCACTCTAATGCTGCTCCAGTCTCATTCCGCTTCCGAGATAACATATTGCGTTTTCTGATATGCTGGATTTCCTTGATAGTTCAGCTCAAACACCTTGCGATTTTCTTTTTGATTTTTTTCTTTGATCAGGAGTTACTTAGGAATGTAATATTTAATTGTGAACTATTTGGGAACAACAGTTTCTTTTGGCTGCGTAGGATGACCAAGTCCCTTGTTTACTATCCATTATTCTTGCCCCCACTGCTCAGTATTCTTTTAACCAACTTGATAACTCCCTTTTTTCAGAACCCTGTGGCTGCCACTTCAACTTTGCTGTTCATTGTAACTGGGCCCACCTTGCTTCTGGTCGTCTACTGGCCTCTCTTATATCAGGATCCTCTTATTTCCACGGCTATCAGTGAGCCCGGTTCTCTAACACCACCTCCTATTTTTAGTGCTGGACTTCAGAGGTCAGCCATCTCTGAGCTTCTCAGCAGTGCTGTGGCCCCTCTGACCAGTGCATTCCTTACCAGTTTGATGAACAGAATATCCTGTAGGATTTTCTGTCACACACAGTGGCCTTGGGTTTTCTGGCCTTCACTGGCATTTCATCTCTAGGATTCCAAGTATCCTGAGCTTTCAATCCCTTCACTTACTGTGAATCATCTACTTCTCCAAACTTACACCAGCCTCCAAGTTCTGTGATCTCCTCTGTCTTACTGATACATCTTGGCAGCTCCTTTGGGAAACATTCCCATTCCTCCTCAGCAGGCTCAGAAGGTTTTCAGTCTGGTTATATTGTGACTTAAGTCTAGTTGTTGGACTGAGGCCAGGAGGGTAAGTGAGGGTAGGTCACCAGGGGCATGTATGCTAAAGCCTCTGTATTGTCTTTAACCAAGAAGGGAACAGTGGCTTTGTAATATGGAGGAGTGGGCTACTTTGTGAATCCAGATGGCTCAGGGGGACGTGGGGATTGACGGTATAACGCTGATGTTCTTATCAACTCTCAGTTTCCCACTCCTCCTTAACTACTCCCATAATTAAGGTGTAGGTGATTTTCTAGGGTTGAGAGCCGAATCTTCTCTGTAGCTCTGCAGCCCTTCTATCTAACTAGAGGGCCTGACCCTTAGCTGTTTCTCTCCTGCTTCAGAATAAGGGAGTCTCTTTGTATGCTGCCAATGAGGTCTCCTGGCTTTCATGCTTCACTTTTTTCCCCTGCACTTTAATTAATTATATGATAAATTCCCCATAGTCCTGCATTATCTTTCTCCAGCGCTCCTATAGCTCTCATCACCGACATCAGATTCCACACCCCTGCGTTAACTACTGCCTTTAATCTCTCAAATGCCTGACGTATGCTGCTACCAGTAGTATTCCCTTCCTCTGGAGTCCCAATTTCAGGTGACAACTGGTGAAAATTTCATTTCGGGAACTGGCATACTACAGCATGCTGAGGGCTTTAAGTATTCTACCTACCACAGTGATTAGCAAGTGATCCAGCTCCACACTTCTGTTTTAGAATCTGATTTTTAGGACCATTGCTAGAGCCACTTTCGTAGATTGGATTCCCCAGAAAACAATGAAGCATAGATTTGTACATAGCTAGGTTATTGGACCCAAATTTGTCAGAGAATGAGGGAGGCAGAAGGGGGCAGAGGAGAACAGAAATGCAGTTGCCACAGAGGTCTCAGAGGATCACACGCAGCCTAACGCTGAGATGGCCTTGCATAGATGTCACCGGTGATTTGATGCGGGCCTCGCCTAGACAGGAAGCAGACCTGGAGCATTACCGGGAACAGCTCACCATCCTGCGTGAGTCACGTTCCTTCAGATGAGGGCAGTCTGTGCTGAGGAGCTCAGCTGTGAGCCCTCAGCAGCCTCCACTCCAAGCGGCTGAGGGAATGAGAGCCTTGATCCTGTGCTACCCAGATGCATCCACCATAAGCATTTTATGGCTTTCTGGCCCAGGTAGAGAACTTGCTTACTATTAACATTTATGAACGTTAATGTTCTTTGTGAAGTGTTAATGAGCTATAAATTCAGACATCATTCCCTCTATCTTATACTCAAGAATATAGTAAAAGACCTAAAAATTTAAATCCGGAGGCCCAATTCTTTGGTGTTATAAAGACAGTATTTGTCTGCCATTTCTCTATTTCTTTTCTGTGTAGAATCTATATTAAGCAATGAAATGACAGCAAGCCAATGAAATTTGTTGAGCAACAAATATGTATCGAGTTACCATAACCCAAACACTCCTAACTGCATCATCAATTGTTTACTGAATAGCTTGTTCTGAAAGCTTGTTTTTGCCAGGGATAATCCTCAGGCTTGTTGGTTTCCAGTTTCCAGAATCCTGTCTCATCCTGGGTCTAGGAACAAGTGGCATGTTAGTTCAGTTCAAGTCTTTTGTCATTTTTTCTTCTCTAAAATTCCTCATAGATCAAGTTTTTTGACATCTTAATAGCAGTACAAGACTCCCCCACTTCTCATCATCGCAGCCAAGGGGACCCTATTCCAAGAGCTTCCCACTACCCTCTGTTAGGCCCGGCTCCGCCTCTGCCGAAGCCAGTTTGCAGCAGCAGGATTCTTAACTTGCCATCCTTGTTTCACACAAAAGGTAAGAGATTGAAACTATCAAATTGGAAAACTGAAAAGTGATACATCCTAACCCTGGTAGTGAATAAGTAATTTTCTGTTAAATTGGTGTGAACACATTCAGTAAAGCATAAATTATTTCCATGATATATAGAAATACCAATAGTAAGCTTGGCATTCATAGGAGGACTCACCCTTGAAGGCCATGGAAAGTCATAAACATGCAACCAAGCGGTGCTCATGAGAAACTATCCCAAATTAGCACAGCCAGGGTTTGTTGGTATTTTTGTTTGGACATAGAAAACATTATTGGATCTTATGGATCCTGGATTACATTTCTAGAAGGCATAACTAATACCTTCTGAGGAATTGAGGGCTTATTTAATATGTATATTTAACATAAAATTAAATATACATTTTAAAATTAAGATTAATTTAATATAAAATTAAGATTTTTAATATAAAAAAGCTCACCAGGTCACAAGTTTTTTAAAGTGTCACTACTTAAAATGATTATTTATCAAGTTCCTTAAAAATGTACTGTTTCACCTATAATTTCCCCCAAAGATCTCGGAGGATTTAATGATATTTTGTATATCAAATTTGTCTAATTGAATAATCAGTCTGGCATCATAACATGTATTTCAATACACTAATTGTCAGCTAATACTTTTAAAAACCAGAGTAATAAATTGTGAGTGCTTTATCACTTATTAATTCTTTTCCATCTTTAATTTTTGGCTTTTGCAAGGGCTCTGACAGGCATCCAAATTAGCTGGTTGTTCCAGCCAGTAAGTCTACAGAGTTTACAGTCTTCTTCTAACAGAGAAGGAAAAACCGGGTTTCTTTATTCTTTACTAAGTTTTTTTCCCCTTAAGTTCTTTTTTCTAACTTTAGTCCTACAGGGACTAAACGCTCTTCAGTGAGATGAATGTGTCTTGCGTACAGCTGTGAAAATTTTCACACATCAGGAGAAATCAGCAACATGTACTGTGGAAAGCAGAAGAGAAGTGGTTACTGCTAAGTGAAGCTTAAAGGAAACACACCCTAATGTTTATGTAGGCAAATGAGTGAACACAGACCCCAGGGTCCCAAATATGCCATTTTGGTGGATTTTTATGCACGATTTGTCCATACTGACAAGATGATTAACCATTTTGCATCTGCGAATTCATGACCTCAAACAGATGAAAGGTAAATATGGCTATGTGGACAAATGGAAAGGCTTGGTTGTAAAATTCTGGTACAAATGAAGGCATTAGAAGAAAAAAGAAAAAACAATCTATGTGAAATAAATTCATGTCAATTCTCTCATCAGTCACCAGGACAACCTTGTCCTCACAAAAAATGGAGGTCTTAACATTTGTCATCTGTGGGAGTGAGGGAGATATTTGGGAGAAGAACTTTCAGATGAAGGAAATGGATAGTTAAAAGTAAAGAAGGGCTCAGCCTCAGGAAATAAAAACTTTAACTAAGGCCCATTTCATCACAAAGTGGGTAAACAGGGAAATGGCTCTCGATTCAATATTTAAGGCAAATTTTACAGAATATTCTGACTTTCCACTTTATACATTTTTCAAGCTATCCCTTTTCTACCTCAGAAAGGAAACATATGGAGTACAAAAAGCTGGACAGGAATTCTTCAAACAAAATCTACTGAAAAGATTAATAATGTTCTGTTATTTTTCATTATAAGCAAAAAATCATAATCCTAGAAAACCCATTTGGCATATGAGAATAGAAATGTAGGTGAATTATAAGCAGCAGAAAGTTGGCTAGTAAATAAAACTAAATATACATATGTACAGGAAAGAACGTTTTTAGATAATGAAGCAGATCTTGTCTCACCAATCTTGGGATTTATTCTTAACCCATGACACCATAAATATTTCCCTACAAAATAACAATAGAAACAAGAAAGGAGATTTCATGGTTTCCACTTTATTCTAAAGTGATTATAGTATAGTCCTTAATTCTTGTTATGTAAATATCTAGACCGATGTTTCCCAAACTGAAGTATTTATTCGCAGGGATTTTGTGAAAATGTATGTTTCAGTTCAACCTGGGAGTTTGCATTTCTAACAAGTTTCAGATGACACAGATGTGGAAAGTCTGCAGACCTTGCCTTGAGAAGTGAAGAATTAAAACTTTGAGACAATTCAGAAGAGAGTCTAAGGGATATCAATGAATAACTGACCAGTTAGCTCTGTGAGGAAAGGCAATGACTTCTGGGGAAAATGATGAAGCTGGAAAGAGAAAGAATAATGAGACATTAAGGGAATCAAAGAATACAAAGGGTTTAACACAGTTTTCTTATTTCACAGGCAGCAGAATTGCGAGTGAGTTTCTATGATAATGTAAATGGTCCATGCTACATCTGGAAAAATTTTATGACAGTGAGAGGTGCCGAATACTGAAATGAATTACTGAGAGAAGCTGGATAATCTCTTACCAAGAGTTTGGGGTGATCCAATAATGTTCTTTCCTCAGAAAAGATTTATTTTCTTCATGACCTCTTAAAAACCCTTCCAGGTGAACATGTGTAGAATGGCCTTATCAGTATGGCAATTTTGATATTATATTTGTATTTAAAAATAATTTGGAATTTTAAATATAAGAGCTGGTATGAGACCTCCTCTAAAATAGCACTTTGGGCTACTTAATTGATTTTTCATTTTTTTGAGCAGTCTCACTCAGTCACCCTGGATAGAATGCTGTGGCCTCATCATAGCTCACAGCAACCTCAAACTCTTGGGATCAAGAGGTTCTCTTGCCTCAGCCTCCCGAATAACTGGGACTACAGGCATGTACCATCATGCCTGCCTAATTTTTCTGCTTTTATGAATGATAGAGACAGGGTCTCACTCTTGCTCAGGTTGATCTCGAACTCCCAAGCTCAAGCAACCGTCCAGTTTTAGACTCCCAGAGTGTGAGTCGCCATGCCTACCCTCAATTGACTTATTTTGTGGTATTGGTAAATCTCTCTTGAAGGAAGACTTTTGTTTGATTACTTAACCTTGCATTTGATAGTCCCCATACATTTACTGGCCTCCTTCTCCTGCTCTCTCAATGGCTAACAAGGGGGAAAGGAAAACTATGCTTAAATTTTGTAATTTTCAAAAGATAAAAATTCACAAGTGATAAGTAAAAATAGAAGATACAGTCCTATTTTTAAAATAAAGTTAGTAAAGAAAAATTTTGAGGGTGAAAAGACTCATATTTGATCAAATTCCTGGGTTTATTTTCCCATCCCTCACATAAATTCTGTTTTGTTTTCAAAGGAGATTTGTGTTCAAATGGTGCTTTGAGAGTTGGAAAAAAGAGTAAGAAATAATCATATTGCATTCTCACTGTGATTTATTATAGCTAACTCTTCTGATCCTTGCTTTGAGCACATTAGCTTTCACGGGTCAGTACCATCCTGGAAGACCATGTGAGGGAAATGGGCAATGAGAGCTCACGTGCACATCATGCTTTCTATTTGCCAGACCCTGCTCTGCATGCTTTTTGCATATTAAGTTGTTTAATGAGTATAAATATATGGGCAAACTTCAGTAACAAAAGAAAAAATAATCAAGAAAACTCTTCATGTTTCCAAAAGAATAAAAGAAGAGAAATCAGGAAAGGAATGCAAGGCGCGCTTGGGATAGCTTCTTTTGGATCTCTGGTGAACTTCAGTGATGTTGACATAGAGAAGGCCATTGTACACATGAGTGCTATAGAAGAATTGAAGGCAAAGTTGGATGAAATGAATCCAAATGTATCTGGTACATTCTAGCAATGTATTGGTATCCCTGAACACAGGTCCCCAGATAAATATTCACCAGCACATTGGACCTCATTGTAAACTCAGTCAAGTTGTTTGGTGTATATTTCTACCTCAACAATTCAGCAGAGAGCTGGATATGTATTTGGAAATAACATCTTTTTAAAAAATGGATTGAGCCGTGGCCCTCAGAGTAGGAAGTAGCTCCCTCTCTCAATTTCTCTTCTTCCTGAACCCTAACACAAGGTACCACTGCACCTTACTAAGGGTTAAGTGCTAGTTATAATTCTGCTAATACGAAAGTTTGTGACTAAGTCCTAATGTTGTATTTATATACAGTAAATTAAGTCCTAATGTTGTATTTATATACAGTTAAATTATTACAGTTATTAGGTATAATTAGGTAACAATTAAACTGCTCAGAAAAAAATTCCATCATCCTAGAAAGTAGAAGTAAGAGGGACAGAAAAAGTTCCTTGCACCTTCTTGTAAGTAGGTAAGAAGAAAAATCCATCACCATTTGGGGTTTTTTACCTCTCCTTTGATGTAAGAGATGGTGGCATATCTTCTCTTTTCAATAGAGTTGTACGGAGAGATTGAGGAAAGCGGGAGAGGCGTGGAGGAACAGCTGCTCTCAAAAGGTACTTGAAAGGTACCCAGGCGAGAGTGTGGGGGACACATCTGTGCCCCAAGAGGGAGTTGGCAGCACGTTGCACGCAGGCTGATTGAAGGAAGGTAGAGAAGAACTGGGAGGGGTCAAAACCCAGTAGCCATTCTCAAGGCCCCCTGGCCTCTGTTCTCTGTTTTTTTGCTTTCAGTCAGTCAGGAATTTGATTCAAGATTTGAAGAAAGGCTGAGAGCTATTTCCTAGGTGTTATTAACCCAAGATCCCAGACTGCACTGGGTGCTTAGAGGAAAAGATTTCAATTATAAGGCTCCATCTCTAGTTTGGAACTGCTTAATTTTAACATACAAAACATGAATTTCTACACTAAAATTAAAAATACAGATCCTACTAAAAATATTATTTGAAAAATTAGCAAAATGCCTCAGAACGCCCACTTTAGGGAGAAAAAAAGTAATTCCTTACAATTAGCATCATTAATAATTGCTTAGTTGTGAGGTCTCAATGCCTGCTTAATTAAAGGGATTTAGAATCTTTCATAGTCTGCATGTTAAAAATAATAGCTAGAGACTATTTTGCCACCCGTATGTGGGTGGTAGGAGGAAGTAGGGGAAAAAAATCCACAATGCCTAATGATTTATTAATGAGTTTCATCTTCTTTTTGGAACTGAGACCACTAATTACATGTGTGTCTAATCACATACTGGTGGATGGAATGTTTTCAGTCATCAAATCAAGAGACAGACACATTTCATTATTTGCAAAAGGGAAACTTAACAAGTGACACTCTTTAGTTTTTCTCCAGCCTCCACACTTGTAGATAAGCTAGCGAACAAAAGTCGTCCTTGAAGCATTCCATCTGGGCCCACTAACTTCGATTAGGAATTGAAAACAGCGTTTATTTGTTTGTTTTGTTTTTAAGAGCTTTTTGCTAAGGATGATGCACCCTCGCTTTGCTGAGCAGAAGGACCCAGAATAGCCCACTGCTGTTATTGTCATTCCAGAGGCCAAGAAAAGAATTGCCCAGGATTTCTTATTGGAACCAATTAATTAAATGTATTCATTCAATAAATGTGGAATTCATGAAGTAAGGACTAGATGAATAATTTCAGCTTGTAAATTTTGCAAAGATCTCTATTCTTCAGACAGACCAGTGCTTTACTGGTCTGTGTCTGTGGTTAAGGACCTCCAAAGGAGGTAATTTAAAAATAACACTAGCTCAGAAAACTTACACTACTTCTTTATTATTGATGTTTTTAATATCATAACAAATTTCATCTTGGATGTTTTAAACCCCTTTGTTTCTATTCCATGCCTAATTATCTTCGTTGTTTGTTACTCTTTAGGTGGAATTATTAAATACGCTTATTTGTTTGATTGTTCAACTTTCAAGCCATTTGTCAGGAATCACTTCTGCTGTCCTTGCTTCTGCCCTAGTTAGTTGTCTTGTCCCTGGCAGGCACTGCTTTAGGCACTGGGGCTATAGCACTGAACAAACACCGTTTTCTGTTCTTAGATATGAGCAGGGAGATGAGAGATACGGTGAGGCTGTTTTGGATTGGTCTGGGTCAGGCTGACTGGGGATGTTACAGGAATGCGGCTGATTAAGGCCTCATTTGAGGTAGGTGTGTTGTTATCAAGATCTCACAGGTGAGTTGTTTACAAGACCTTGCAGGTGGGTTGTTTTGAAGACAGATTAAGACCCTGAAAGAGACTTCCAAGAAGCAACTGATATTCTTCAAAGTTGTGTATAAAACCCCAATCTGCACTTTCTGTGGGGCCTGCAGTCACTAGGATGGGCCTGGCCTGCTGTGCAAGTTGTTAATAAAATTTTTTCTTGCTAAAACTTTACTTTCTCTTTTCAATTATTTCAGTGACTACTTCGAGCCACTGTGCTGCTCTAACAGAAGTAGTTTATTTTTTCATCACCAGCATAGAAAACAGTGATTGTCACATGGTAAGTGCTCTAGCCAGTGTTTGTATAATGAATGACTCTATCTAATTCAGCCACTTGTTGGAGTTGTGTATTTAGCTATACTAATAACTTTTATTTGGAGCTTTAACCTTGCAAGATGTTTTTACACATCTCCTTTGATCCTCATAATTTTTCTAAACTAGTTACAACCACCCAAATGAAAAAATTGAAACTAAAAATTGTTTCAACAATTCTGACAATGTGAATGTTACTTTCTTTGCATTATTATTGTTATTGCTTAATATTTTGATGCAGCAATCGTCTGATTTCTTTTCTGAATGTATTTATCTTTGTTCGTTCTTGTTTTTTTTTTTTTTTTTTTTTTTTTTTTTGCAGTTTTTGGCCAGGGCTGGGTTTGAACCCGCCACCTCTGGTACATAGAGCTGGCGCCCTACTCCTTTGAGCCACAGGTGCTGCCCTATTTGTTTCTAGTCCTTATCTTAAATATTGTTATTGTTATTACATTTTAAGCCTTTTTAATTCTGTGAAGGCAAAGCGTGGAAACCTAATAAACACATGTAAAATAAAGAAAAATTAAAAAAATATGAAGTGGAAAACTATTAAGCATCTACTAGGGTTAAATTACTAACATTTTATTCCATAGGTTATCAATTTCATATAAAGCATATTAGAGGAAACAGGCAACTTTTTAAAAAAGTAAAATGATGTGTATTTTCCTATAAAACCATGAAATACATTCAGATGTTCACTCTCATTATAGCCTATGCAATGAAAATTAATCTCACATTAAAAAAAAAAAATTCTAGACAACTAAATAACTTGTCTAGCCTCAACAGGTATTGGGAAAAGTCAGGATCCTTTTTCCTCCACACCATTTATATTTGTGTAACTTCTTGAATATAGGTTGTTCCCTTACTGAAGGATGAATGATTCTCAAATTTCATTCATCAGGCTCACCTGTAAAACACAGATTTTTGGATTACCACCCCTGAATTTCTGATTTAGTAGGTCCAGAGCAGGGCCCAATAGTCTGCACTTTTTCCCACTTTTATTTAATGACAGCTTTATTGAAATAAATATCCACAAATTGCAGAATTCATCTTTTAGTTTGTAGAATTTAGTGAGTTTTAGCATATTCACAATCGTGCAATCACCCCCCACTGTATAATTCTAGAATATTTTCATTGCCTGAAAAGAAATTTCTAATTTTTCCTCTTCTGATCCCTGGCTGCCACTAATCTATGTTTTGTCTTAATGAAGTTGTATTTATTCTGGATATTAAATATCAATTAATTGTACAACGGGTGGTCGTTCATATCTGGTGTTATGTCTGGTTTCTTTTTCTTCTTCTTTTTTCCTTTTCGAAGTTAAAAGGTTTATTTAGCTGGTGCACATAAGGAAGGATTTGAAGATCAAATAACTCCCCTAAATGAAGCAGGATTGGAGTTTTATGTGGTATTTGTATACCATGGAGTACTATTCAGACCTTAAAAAAATGGTGAGCTAATGTCTTTTGTTACAACCTGGATGGAGCTAGAGACTATTCTTCTAAGTGAAATGTTACAAGAATGGAAAAACATGTCCTCAATACTGAATTAGAACTAGTTGATTGACACTTATGTGTATATATAAAAGCAAAATTCAATGGGAATCAAGTAGGTGGGTGGAGGGGTTGGGTTAATTCACAACTAACTGGTACAAGGCGTGCATTCTGGGTAAAGGGCACACTTATAACTTTGACTTAAAACATAACAAAAGAGAATTATGTAACAAAACACGTATACACCTGTAATATTTGGAAATAAAAAAAAATGAAGACAACTTCAACATGGGCACACCACCAGTACACATACACCTCTCCTCTCCTGAGCCCATAAAATTCCAATATCTGCATTTTCACAAGTTCCCACGTATTTTTATGCTGCTCGTCTGAGGACCATACTGAGAACTACCATCTTAGTAAACTCCTTAAGGGCAAGCATTATTTTCTTTTCTTCCTTAATCTGTTGTCTGTGCTCAGTTACTGACTTACAAACGATTTTGCTGTGTCACCTTTAACAACAAACTCACTGTCAGGGAGGTTGCCCCTCATGCTGGAACCAAGTCTCTCATGCAATTTAAATGGATTTCACTTGTTTTGCGGCAGAGGCTCAGAACAGCTGTGTGGGTTCCTCTTAGACTTGTTTAGTGAGTGTTCCTCAACTTGTTTTTCAACAAGTGTGGTCCAAGAACCACATCCAACCAGCATCATCACGGTGCTTAATGGAAATGCCCATTCTTGGGGCCCAGTTCTAAACCACTGAGTTGGACTCTCTGGGTTTGGGTGTGGTAGTCAGCCTGCTTCATAAGTGCCCCCTGGTGAGTTGCATTCATTTCAGAGCTGCAAACCTCTCCAGTAAAACTATGTTAAGATTCCCTTTTCATTTGTATCTCCTGGATGAAACATTTGAGCTTCAAGTTTCCCTCCTAAAGTCAATTTTCCAGATCTTCTCTGAACCTTCTCCAACTTGTTTGAGTAGCAGGGACTGAATTTTTGGGCATATTTTCAAAGAGTTCTGCATGCTGTGCCCATGTGTGGGTTTCTGCCCAGTATTTACAGAGAAGTTTTTTAATAGGCAGTGTTTTGAAAAGTGACTACTAAAGATGTGAAATGGACTAGGCAACGGGAATAAAGTTGCCCTAACTTTTTGAAATTCATGTTTAATCTTCAGACTAAAATGTAGCTCTTCATAATTATTATTTTTCAGGAACCTGACACTCTATACGCACTATTTAAATACTTTAAAATTCATTTTTAGATTTCTAAGTCCTTAACTTGCCTCAATCCCTTTTGTTGTTGACTACGGTTTCAAAGATTTTCGTAGGAAAAATAACATTGTTTCAAGGAAAAATTTTCATTTGTAGCATAGACTATTAACTCGTTAGGCTAAATCTAAGAGTTGTTTTTCAAGTCAGTGTTTGTTTCAAAACAGTGGAATTGTCTCTTAGTCTAGGATCCTGTTTAAGGCGGCCAGTGGATTCTGGAGCAAAACAGGGAAGTTATTAATTGGTTTGGAGTAGCTAATCTGAGAAATGGCTTGGCAGGACTTAGGGCCTTGACAGTAAAACCTTTTCTCGTGGGTTGTATCAGCAATAAATATTATTTTGTTTTCAGCTAACCCAAGCATAAGACTTAGTACTGCTGGCCATAACAAGGCTTCTGAGGGTGGTGTCAGCAGAAGCACTTCTGAGGGTCTCAGAAGCATAGAATTTGAGATGTGGATACCCTCATTTGTAGACAAGTAATCTGAGGCCAGAGAAGTAAACTGATTTGTCCAAGTCATCAGAATTCACATTCAAATCCGCTGATTTTTGACCAGTGTCTTTCTATACAACAGTACCTACCCACTGGGAGAAAATGCACACTACCTCATATCAGATAATGCGATTATTTTTCCCATAATAAGGATATATCCTTTGTGGAATGCTTCTTCCAAATGCAACTTGTAGGGTCTTATATTAGTTTCCTACTATTGCAGTAAAAAAATGCCACAAATTTAGTGACTTAAAACAACACAAGTTTATTATCTTACAGTTCTAGATCTCAGAAACCCCAAATAGGTCTCACTAGGCTAAATGTAAGGTTCCAGTAGGGCCGCATTTCTTCTGGAGGTTCTCTGGGAGAACCTGTTTTCTTGTTTATTCCAGCTTTTAGGAACTGTCCACCTTCCTTGGCTGGGGAGCTCCTTCCAGTTTTAGAACCAGCAGTGGCTGGTAAGGTCCTCACATTGCGTCTAACACGGACCCTTCTGCTGCCCTCTGCATTTAGGGACCTTGTGATTACATTTGTCCCGCCTAGATCATCTCGGATACTTCTTCCCACCCAGGCTTCATTTTATGATCAACTGATTAACGACTTTAATTCCTTTTTTACAGCCTTAATTTTCCTTTGTCTTACAGTATAACATATTCACAACTTTTAGGGATTAGGATGTAGACACCTTGGGGGAACAGGGGTAGGTGAGTATTATTCTTCCTATCAGAGGTCCCATTGGAGAAACAACTAATAATAATTATAATTTAAATTCTCAAACTGTGGTCTCTATACTAGTAGCATCTACATAACCTGGGAGCGTATTAGACATGGAAATCTTAGGCTCTACCCCTGGTCTCCTGAATCAGAAACGCTGGTGCTGGGACCCAGGAATCTGTCATTTAATAAGCAATTCCTCCAGGTGATTCTGATGTGTGCTAATGTTGAAAATTGCTTTTAAGTAATATAAGGATCTAGAATGAATTTTTTAAGTGAATTCTTTACTTTGACTTAATACTGTCAGTTGATTAAAAAATTTACATACTCTTAGTAGTTTTCCTTAAAACTGAAGGTTCTTGGAGCCGCAAGCATCCTGGAGGTGCTGTGGAGCCTCTGAGGGCACAAGGAGACCTGAGCAATGCGCGCCATTTCTACCTTGTCAATTTTACCTTGATCTGGTCACTTTGAATTTTGTCATTTATTTACTAAACATTTTTTTTATTCAGAGGGAGTAAAGTTGCATACAATTTCATTTGAAAAAAGTTAACCACTGCTAAAATGTTTTATTTTCTTTCTTTCTTTTTCTTTTTTTTTGAGACAGAGACACTACGTTGCCCTTGGTAGAGTGCCGTGGCGTCACAGCTCACAGCAACCTCAAACTCTTGGGCTTAAGCGATTGTCTTGCTTCTGCCTCCCAAGTACGTGGGACTACAGGCGCCTGCCACAACACCTGGCTATTTTGTTGTTGTTGTTGCAGTTAGCTGGCCTCGGCCGGGGCTGAAGCCACCAGCCCCGGTGTGTGTGGCTGGCACCATAACTGCTGTGCTCCAGGCACTGAGCCAGCTAAAATATTTTCTGAAGACAACTATATGTATTGAATATTGTTTACAACTTTATGAATTAGGTCTAGCAGGATTTACTGCCGCATTTGTTTTATAATTTCTGCTGCAGGTCTAGCTGAGCAAAACGAAATACGTAGCAATGCAGATGCCTTGAACCTGAAGCCTTGGCAACCCTTTGTTAATGTACTTCGATAAGAAAATAGACCCGAGACTGTCTATTCACCTTTAAAAGAAAAAACTCAGTGTCTTTGCTCTGCCTCATGCTGATTGAGACTGAGGCGAGTCCCGCATCTAGAAAGTGGAGTTATTATGACTTTATGAAGCGTAGTGAGGAACCATCAGCATATCTTCTGTGGCAGATTGTAGAATTTGAATGAAAAGATGATTCACTATAAAAGCCAAAAACCAAACCAAAACAAAAAACCCCTCAACATAAACAAAAGGTCTGTCCAGCTGCTGTTTGCCTGAAGCTGGCACCTGAGAAGAACTTTCCCCAAAACAGGCAACACCTGAAATTACCAAGTGTAAATGTGATGGGAAGAAATAAGCGAGAAAGGAACTTTGAAAATCCACCGTCTTAATGTCTGCTTCTTGTAAGTTTTCATGAGGGCAGAATATCTTCTTTAATATGCAGAATTCTTTAAAGTAAAAGTAACAAGGGAAATTCTAGGACTCTTATGCCATTGAATTTCTGTCTTTCTACCATGATTCCTCCTGTTCACTCCATATCTGCAAGGTAGACCACCCTGAGTTTATCCAATTATCATTCTTCTATCATTTTAAAACCTATTAGAATTACATAAACACTCAACCCCTTGTCCAATTAAGTATTCAACATTTAAAAATAGTAATTGAATATCATGTGACAGGAATAGCTCTAAATCCTGGGGTTACAGAACTGAGCCCATCAGACATAATTCCTGGCCTCACCAAGGTGGAATAAAGCCATCTCCGTATTTCCCTGGGTTTCCATGTTGGATTATGCAAATCCATTTTGTTTTGGTTGCTTCTCACTAGTCCAGTTGCTCTAACCAGTTTGTGACATTACCTATTTGTCATTTTCACATTTATCTCTGATAGACACAAACTTTCAAAGCTAACCTTATTTTATTGGTCTGAAATCATATGCTATTTTAAGGAGGATTATTTAGAATATCTTTCCAAGTACCTTTAGGCTGTTTCCATTTTTTACGTGGGCTGTTTCCTCTTTTTTGTTTTCTGATTCTCAGTAGGCTTGAGAGGTACTATGAAATAGGTCAGATAAATTTGGATTTGCATCCTAGCTTTGTTTCTTTTTCTCTGTGTCTCTATCTGTCTGTCTCTCGCTCTGCATATGTACACATCAACTTGGAAATTTTAATGTAATATCTTAAGCCTAAGTTCTCTCGGTTAAAATGGGACTTATATTACCATATGAGATGGTTGTGAAGATTAAAATATGTGTGTGTGAGTATGTATGTGTACATCCATTATACTTTTAAATGAAGAGATATTTATTTAAAACCATGAATGACATAATGAGAACTCATTAAGTATCAGCCCCCACCTCCTCCTAGTCAATTATTCTTATGAAATATGGACTCTGGATGCCCTTTCTACTCAGGCCTGTCACCGTAAGTCTTGTGTAAAGGTCCCTACATTAACCTCCTGTTGTTTCTCCTCTTCAGTCATTCACCTGTAATTTTGAGTGGTGCTTTCACCATATGACACCTCTGCTCAGATATATACTGCAAATATCAGGTGGCTTCAGAAAGTTCACAGAAAATGCATATTTTTAAAAAAACTATGCAAGGATAGTCAGGCATTGTGGCAGGCACCTATAATTCCACCTACTTGGGAGGATGAGGCAAGAGGATCTTTTGAGTCCAAGAGTTTGAGGTTGCTATAAGGTATGACGCCATGGTACTCTACCCAGTGCAAGAGAGTGAGACTCTTTTTTAAAATAATAATAATAATAGTGATAATAAAATAACTTTGCATAGATTTAAATTTCTTTTTTTTTGCTCCAAAATAAGCTTGTACTAACTTGTTATAATACATCTGAATGAGATCTAGGTTGGGACACTAGGAAGGGTAAAACACTGGCTTGGAAAAAACCCCTATCGGGGTGACATGAATTCTGCTAAAATTGAAGCAAGAATAAAGATAAAATTTACGGTGAAGCATGGGTGAAAGGATGGTGAAATCTTTGATATTTTATTAAAAGTTTATGGGGACATTGCCCCAAAGAAACTAGCAGTTTACAAATGAATAACTCATTTTAAGAAAAGGTGAGGTGTAGAAGATGAAGGTCAGACCATGCTTATCAATTTGCAAAGAAAAATTTCAATTCATCTTGTTCATTCCTTAAGTGACAAGGACCAACAATTAACAGCACAAACATTAAGCAGCATCATAGCCATATCATTGAGGTGTTCAACCTGTAGCCCATGGATCATATAAAGACTCTTTTGCTTATTTATGGTGGCAGATATCATGAAAATTAGGCATGGACCTTTTTATTTGCTCACTGGCTTTCAGTAGTGGTTGAGCATTTAATGTGTGGCCCAAGAAAATTCTCCTTCTGCCAATGCGGCACAGAGAAGCCAAAAGGTTGGACATCCCTGGCCTGACTGAAGTATTAAAATTGAGCCAACTTTCCACTCAATGAGTACAAAAATTCTTGTGCCCAAACCAACTGCAGACAAGAGCAGAGCTTGCAATAGAAATATTAAACAAGTGGGATCAAGATTCTGAGGCATTTCCTCAAAGAAAACTTGTAACAGGAGATGAAACATGGCTTTACCTGGATGATCCTGAAGACAGAACATAGTCAAAGCAATAGTTAGCAAAAGGTGGAGATGGTCTGGTCAAAGCAAAAGTGGACCAGCCAAGAGCAAAGGTCATGGCAACAGGTTTTCAGGATGCTCAATGCTTGTTGATTTTCTCAAGGGCCAAATAAAAATAACATATGTTTATTATGATAGTGTTTTAAGAAAGTTAACCAAAGCTTGAGCAGAAAAGCTCCTGGGACCAGCTTCATCAGAGATTCCTTTTCCACCACACAACAATGTTCCTGCTCATTCCTCTCATTGAACAAGGGTGATTTTGTTAGAGTTTCGATGGGAAATCATTAGGCTGATTTGGCTTCTTCTGATTTCTTTATGTTTCCTCATCTTAAAAAGTCTTTAAAGGGCATCCATTTTTTTCAGTTAATAATGTGAAACATTCCTGCTGCAGTTAAATTCCCAGGACCCTTAGTTCTTTAGGGATGAACTAGATGGCTGGTATCATTGCTCACTAAAGTGTCTTGACCTCAATGAAGCATAAGGATAATAAGTTAAGAAATAAAGTTTATATGTTTTCTGTTTTTTAATTCCCCCTTTCTATGAAGTTTTTGAAGTCCTCTAGTACTTATTGTCACTTGTAACACCCTATCTGGTGTTCTTGGTGATTTATTTGACTTTATCCTTGATGAAACCATATTCCTCACTCATCTGTCTTGCCAACTCCATGCATTCTGGCGATACTTACTGCTTTTCTTTCCTTAGGTGTAGCATGCTCGGTTTGACCTGAGTCTGTTTACATTGTACTAGGATTTTAAGCTGTATATGAATCAACTTCAGTTTTGAAAGAAAATATCTAAAACATAACTTACATACTGCATATACTTGATATAATTCATTAGATCTCTTGGATTATAAGCTACAGAACTCATACTACCTTAGGCCAAAAAAGCAAATTATCGAGTACAATTTGTACAACTAAAGTGCAGGAGGGCAGGGGCTGAGAATCTTCAGAACAGCTGAATCCTGAGACTGGACATGCTTCAGAGCTCCCTCCCTCTCTCCTCCCTGCTTCTCTTGGTCTTCTGACTTCACACTCTCTCTCTGCAGGCTGGATACCTCCGTATATTTGGCCCCTTGGCAAAGGCCCTCCAAGAGACAAGGCTGACCCTCTTCCTCTCTTTCAAGGACTCTGCTTGGTGTAGTTTAGGTCAGGTATCCACTCTTGCAGGATCCCGTAAAGGTGTGCAAGTTCCCACTGTAGCCCTGTGTGAGTCTGTGAGAGTGTGTGTATGTGTGTGTGTATGGTGGGGGATAGCTGGGAACAGTTCCCAGGTGAAGGGAGGAAAGACCACCAGGTGTCAATACCGTGATGTGTTATTATTGTCACCCCTATGAATGCTTGGCGATAAATTTTTGCCTTTCTGAGTCTGTTATCATCTTCACATAACATCTCCTTTGGCATCGAGAGAGATGTTGTACTGATCCTGATGGCCGATTAGGATGCCTAAATGGTATTTATTATATTATTATAACACTACTGAGCACTTTCTGAGAGAGACCTGGTGCATATCATGGGTGAAGTCTTATTTATGTCTTGGATGCAATCACCAGTTATCAATGTATATGAGTGTCAGACAGTTTAAACTTAAAGTTTCACCTGTTTTGAACATAAACTTCTTCTCTGGAAAACTAACTTGTGTAATCATCTTATATATTCATCGTATGAATTATACCTAGTCTATTTCCGAGCATCAAATTGTCCTCTAGTTTTTTGTTTTTTTTGAGACAGAGCCTCAAGCTGTCACCCTGGATAGAGTGCTGTGGCATCACACCTCACAGCAACCTCCAATTCCTGGGCTCAAGCAAGTCTCCTGCCTCTGCCTCCCACGTAGCTGGGACTACAGGCGCCCACCACAATGCCTGGACATTTTTTGGTTGCAGCCATCATTGTTGTTTGGCGGGCCCGGGCTGGATTCGAACCCGCCAGCTCAGGTGTACGTGGCTGGCGCCTTAGCCTGTTGAGCCACAGGCGCCGAGCCAGTCCTCTAGTTTTTTTAACTGACAGTTTTTTTATAACTACCTCAGCCTTTATAACTAACACTTATTATAGTTAGTCTTTATAACTGGTTCAGTCTTTATTTTAGGTGGCAACTTTTGGTAGATTGCATGTTGTAAAGAATGTAAATGATATAGAACCATTCAAAATTTATTATGAAAATTTTATTTGTTAGATAAAGAAAATTATTTCCGGTCTCCTATTAAACTTCTATGTAGCTTAGCAATGACCTTTCCCCTTGATGAAACCCTAGAAATTAAAAAAAGTTTTATTAGGTTTGCATCTGTCAAAATTAAGAAGTAAACAAAAGAAATGTGGACATCGAGTTCAGACTTCAGACATCTAATGACCCTGTAGGCTTCTCTGCAAGTTTAATAACTGAAATGAAATGTTAGTACTTAACAGTTGGAATCCTCTATGATTTTGGTTGCCTTACTAAATAAGCTGCTGCCACAGCATGAGAGCTTGTAAAGATGAAAAAGATCGTCTCTGGTCTGAGCTAAGACACCCTCTCCTACTGCTTTGCCTTACATATGTCTGTGTGGGGCTAAACATCTGGTAGACCACTTATTATTTGTGAATGAGGGCAATTATCCATGGCACAGGTGTGTTATCCTTTGAAAGATCTTATTTCATTCTAATATGGACATGTCTGCAAATAATTTATGAGAAGCACTTACTTTATAGTCATCTTTCCCATGGAGAATAATTGCTCAGCTGCTTTTCTTCATTTTGGCTTTTCTTTCTTTCTTTTTAAATGAAGGTTTGGGCTGTGACACCTTTTAGCTAGGATGGTAATTGTGGTGCCTTTGAAGAAAATATGAATATAAACCACTGATCCGCTCCCTGTAAACCTTGGAGGAGATGCTATAATTTCCAAAATAATCTATTTTCAAGATCATATCACCCTTGTAGTCAATAGGCTCTTGGGAGCACTTTCCTTCAGTTTTGGCCGTTCTCTCTTTCTTTCTCACTCTGTCTCTCAGATGTCAATGGTAGATTAGAAGTCTGTGGTCAGTATCATATTCATGAAATCCCCACATTCTATTAACTTCCCCCTTGTTCTTCCCTTTCGTGTTGTGCATAACTTGGTTCTATAAACAATTGCTTGAAAGTCAAGGAGCTTTTAATTCTTTGAAAATAAAAAATTATCATTTGCAATTTGCATGTTTGCAAATAATTAATATAGCTCATTAACAGGCACAACAGGACTTTGGATTCATTTCCTAACAGGAGGTATCCTTCTTAAAGTCCATTTGGATGATTAAAAACAATGGATTCTTTTCTCCCTACACGGACTGTGTTATTCTGTATAAAATATCTCCAATAGATATTTATAATATAAGTTGAAACAGAACTTGTGGGTCAAAATCAGTGCCAGATTATTTTGGGCAAATCATTTGACCTCCCTGAATTTAGCAAACTGGCTCAGCATATGGACTCTGGACTCATGGACCTGGGTTTGAGTCTGGGCTCTGTCCCACCACTCACTATGGGACTTCTCTCAAGTTTCATTTTCTAAATATAAAACGGGAATAAAAATCATGTCAGAGTAAGATAAATTTGTCTAAAATGTTAGCATAGTGCCTTATAAAGAAAGCATTAAATAAATTAGCTTATTATACTATTTTTTTTTAATAGTTCAGTGCCTATTAACCATTACTAGTAGTAAACATAAAAGAGAATTATAACAGTTGCCCTGCCGATCTCAGAGGTTATTATAAGTATCAAATACTAATGCTACATAAATGTAAGATATTTTATAAGCTATAACCACCCTGCATTAAAGAATCCTCGCTTTTAGGAGTGCCAGAAGTTTGGGGATTCTTTCTTGTTCACTGTTGTATCCATAGCACTCAGCATGGTGCCAGGCATATGGTAGGAGTTCCAGAAATTCTTGTTGAATGAAGTTATTGTGTTGCTTACTTTGCCATTTTTTGAAGCTTGAAACAAATTCTAAAACCTAGTGAGGTTTTTTAGTCACATTTGGATGAAAATCACTGGGAAAATTTGAGGTTAAATTCTGTACTTTTCTATTTTTAGGTCCAGAGAGGGATTCAAAGTGAATGCAATGCAGTATCTTTAGAGGGGGTGAAACAAAAGCAAATTAAAAGGTAGATTCACCTTTAAGTTCTCCAATGTCTCAATAAGTATTGAGTGGATTTGATTAGTGAGGAACATAAAAGAAGGGTGTTATCTAGTGTTGAACAGTCAAATAGAGTAGGGGATGTGGCTGAGTCAGGGCTAGAGTAAGGAGTTAGGCTGCTTTGTGTTAGAAAAAAATGAAGAAAAACGTAACTAATTTTAACAATTCCTTTTTCTCTTACCTTCATTTCTCTGTCCCCAAAGACAGAAATAAATAGAGCATTAAAAGAAAAGTTATCTCAAAATCAAAGGAAGGATAGTGGAGGGGAAAGAGGGAAGAACCATTTTTAATGGCTAAAGAATAACACAATAATTAATTTCTTGTAGTGAATTTAATTGAAATGTGTTGGGTACTTGGTATCTTATGGACCTAAAATATGCTTGTGAAAAATTACCAGAGCATACCCATGCATCCTTGAAGTTTATCTGAAGGGTTGAATAGAGAGTGGTTTAATGGTTTTTATTCCAGGCAATTATCTCTATTCTTGAGTGAAGAATTAAGTGGAAGCCTAAAGATTGTTGAATTTAGAGTAAATAATGATATTGATGAAGTCATCTGGTTGTTCTCAACCTGGATTGGGTATATATTTACTTGGAAAACTTCGTAATAACATAGATTCCTCTTCGAATTCACTTCTTTAATAATTGGAGAGTTTGGGGTATTCTGTATGAGAAAGATTCTGATGCAGGTGATTTTGATTATGGAACCCACTGGTCTGGTTAAACCTTGTTGTTTTACAATAAAGAGTTTTGAATCAAGACAAGGCAAGTGACTCATGTAAGAGTCCTGATGACTGGGGAGTTGCTAATGCTCCAAAATGGGAGTTAGGAACATGCATAGCACGAAAGTTTGTTTTATAAGGACAATCGGAGAGATTCTCCATCCGACTGAAGACCAGAGTCCCTAGCAGATAATAAGTAAGTCTTCGCGTTAAGCTTTTTTTCTCTGTTCTTCATGCAGATCTCTGAGCCGTTTGCTCCCACACAGCATGTGACGGCATTGCTGGAATAGGTAGGAGCTCATGCATAGTGAAAAAGAAATTAATGCCTCACCTGCTGGAAACAAATGTAAGAAATGGTGAGGCTCCCGGGTCTCCTTACATAACCTGTTCTTATTAGTTGGGGCTTTGAGTGCAACGTAAATATTAGTTATCTTTCTCTCATTAATTATTGTCACACAGATTTAAAGGGTCAGAGATTTGGAAGTTAATGCCTCATTCAGTGTGGGAAAAGTAACACTATGGACTTTGGCTGCTGTTTTTCTTTCTAGCTGACTGCAAACCAATTGTTTCTGCCCCAGCTCAGCTGGTCGGCAAAATGCTAATTAGCACAGGGAGACTATTTTCATTTAGGAAGGGGCCACATCAAACTCACTTCTGATTTCCAGCAAGACTGTGACTCTCAGAAATTTATAGCCACTATATCCATCATGTTTTGTCCCTATTCTGTCTCTGCGATGAGGACGTCATAGCATGTTCCTTTACTCTCACCTTTCTGGCTTTCTCTTGTGACACATGACTCATTTTCTTTCCTGTAAACTAACCAAGGAAAGCCCGAAGTTTTTGTGTTGTTTTGTTGAGATGCAAGTGATGGAGCATGAAATCGGGAAGTAAAAACCCTGGGCTCTGTTCTCAGCTAGCTGTGAAGCTCCGGCATGGTGATTAAGCTTTCAGTCTTGGATTCATCATAAAATGGGAACAATAATAGGCACTTATCCTATTGCATAGATTATATAGCAGTTTTGGAGGTGAACTAGCAAAGAAAACAATTTTAGTTAGTTGTAATGATAAAAAACCAGATTCAGTCTTGATTGTCTTCATCATTAATAATTGCTATTCCCAGTGCAAACTGAATTTAGTTGTTGGAGTCCTTGGGGGAAATGGTCTTCTTGTACGGGGCCCATACGACTTATATAGGACCTTCATTAAAAGTCAAGTCCAAAGTAAATAATATACTTGAAAGAAAGTGTTGAGGAGCTAGTTCATAACAGGTGGTGAGGGTGTATGAAGATACTACCAAGCACGTGGACAGATCAGCAGGAAAGCTTCATCTGGCATCAGACAGGGAACAGTGGCTGGATATGCTCACCTGGCAGTGAACAGGTGGAAAGGCAGCAGGAGAGCAACACCATTGGCTCTGATGCTTGACATTAATCACATTCCTATGGAAATGTTGCAATTTTTACAGCACACTTACGGAAGGAAACTGTCAGATTCTATTGGATGCTTACTTACACTTTATTTAAGAATAAAACAAACAAGCTAAACCACTGAGCAATTTTGCCCCAGAAACATCCTAAAACAGAATAGAAGTAAGATTAAGTTTATTGTGACTTTATTATTAAGTTTATTATTAAGAATACTATAGTGTTTTTAGAGCACAGGCCTTTCTTTTATGGTCAGAAAAATTTTTGCCAGAAAAAAATACTGACTAGTATATAGCTTATTTCCTTCTTGAAGTACAACTCTTGGTTGCAGACAGGAGTTGAATCTCCTAGGAGCATGTAGGGTGTTGCTTCTAGCAAAGGGGTTTTGCTTCTTTGTTAAAGGATCAGAGTGGTAGCTATGGGTAGAATGGCAGAGTGATTTGCTTAGGCAATGCAACTCCATGGATTGCTCCCAAACCTTTTGCTTCTCTTTTCCATAAAGGAAACCTGGATTCTCTTGAAGAGCTATAGGAGTTAGGTGGATGGATAAATAATAAAGTTTCACTAATGAATGAAGCAATGAGTGGCATTTCGACTGCCTACTTTCTCGTGCACTCACTGCCTCTCCTTGGATTCTATCCCAATACCCACCACACTTGTTAGTGAACAAGTCCATCAGCCAATGGATCCAGGTTTGCTTTGAAGTTCAGCAGTATCATCAAGGATCTAATTCTCAGACATTCCATAGGTGAATTTTTGTATTGAGAAATGAAGGCAAACAGATCTTGAGTAACTTGCCTTCAATCATAAGCATAGAAAGTGGCAAGAATATTTGGTTTCAAAATCTAGTCTTTTTCCATAAGCCACAATGTCTCTCTAGAGTTTTTGGTTCTACTAGGCTGGGCTGATGTCACCATTTTAGTGTCTTTAAAGGCTAGGAGAACCTCCAGTAGTAAGTGAAGTCTTTAGGTTGTATCTCTTCTTTAATAACCTTCATTGGCATATGAATCAAGTGAATGGGAAGATAGTCTGTAAACCCAAAAGCAGCTGGTAGATAATCTTCGGGTTTCTTTTCTGATCTTGCAATTTGTCCTAAGCTCACGACTGTGAGCAATAAGCTACTGAAGTGAGAAGAGAGAACATGTAGAATGAGACCTGTTCTTGGTCAATAGAAATAAGGCAATTTGGATTCAGTAGTTTGGGGCTTCTTGAGAAAATTACTAATGGTTCTTGCCTAATCATGGTATGAGTTGTGTAACTGGCACCCTCCATGCACTTGGGTCTTTCTCTGAATGGAAGCCCAGATGATTTTTCAAAATCAAATCTTTTATAACTCGCCAGCTTAGAAGTTTCACTAGCTTTTTATTGTGCTTAGAATTGAGACCAATATAACTTTAGGGTTCCCAGGCTCCATTAGAACTGGCCTTCTTGCACCTCTATTCCCAGCTGGAAGCACTCTCCCTTTGACTCTTTACTCTCCAACCACATTGGTCTCACCTACTCCCCCTACTTAGTAGGCTCCCTACCAAAGGGGTTTTCCTGCACTGATTGATCTCTGACTAAATTGACATAGCAATGGTTGTACAACTCTGTGAACAAATAAAATCCATTGGATTGTATACTTAAATGAGTAAATGATACATTATCGTATGTGACAGAGACTGAAAAGCTCTCTCCTGACTCCCGTTAACTTGTACTTAGCCTTCAGGCTCAAAGGTCACTTTCTTTATAGCCTCACCCTTACCCTGAGGTCAACTGTCTTTATCCTGTGTTCTGTTCTAACCCTGTTTCCTTTCTTTTCTAAAAATTAATTCACCTTGGGACTATACACTGACTTGCATGACTATTGGTTTGATATCTGCCCCCCTTTCTTAATTTTTTTTTTTTTGAGACAGAGTCTCAAGCTGTCGCCTTGGGTAGAGTGCTGTGGCGTCACAGTTCACAGCAACCTCAAACTCTCTGGCTTAAGTGATTCTCTTGCCTCAGCCTCCCAAGAATCTGGGACTATAGGTGCCTGCTACAACACCTGGCTATTTTTTGTTTGTTGTTGTCATTGTTGTTTGGCGGGCTGGGGCTGGATTTGAATCCGCCAGCTCTGATATATGTGGCTGGTGGCTGGCGCCCTAGCCACTTGAGCTATGGGCAACCGAGCCCCTTTCTTAATTTTTTAAGCAGCTTAATTGAGATATAATTCACAGATGATAATGATACCATTTACTCATTTAAGTATACGATCCAATGGATTTTATTTGTTCACAGAGTTGTGCAACCATTACCACAATCAAGTTTAGAACATGTTCATCACCCAAGAAAGAAACTCTATAATCATTAGTAGTCATTCTCCATTTCTTTCTCCTTCTTCCACATATCCTTCACCCCATGCTTGGCACCAAATAATCACTTATCACTTTCTGTCTCTATATATTTGTCTAATTCTGGACATATAAAAAAATAGTCATATTCTCTAAGTGTAATTATATATCCTTTGACAAACATTTTTCCATCCCTTTCTCCCCACTAACTACTCAAGTCTCTAGTAAGTGCTATTCTACTCTCTGCTGCCTCCCTTCTGAATCAGTAAGGGGTAGTGGTTAAGTAGACGATGGAACCCAGCATCCTGAAGTGCAGCTAACACTCACTGGCCATGTGACCTCAAACAAGTTACTTTCCATGCCTCACTTTCCTTAGTTATAAAATGGAGTAAATTATAGTACCTATTTCTTGCAGGGTCATAAGGATTTAATAGGATAATACACATGTAATATATTTCTAACAGTGTCTGACACATTTAAAGTACTATAAAATGAGACTAGCTCTGTAAGAACAGGGGCCATATCTATGAGGCTCACCAGTGTAATCTCTTGAGAACCCTCCATCAAGAGCACAGTACTTGCACATAGTAGATGCATAGCAAACATTTGTTAGACAAATGAATGAAGAGAGAAATGTCTATTTCAGCGGAAATAAAGTTTGTGGTTTTCATTATTAGGACCTTTCCATAGGACACAATAAAGAAGGCATGTCTGGCTTTTATAGGTTGGGAATGCTTGACCTTAATATTCATCCAGGTTATTTGAAAACTTAGTTGAATCTTTAAGTTTTGGCATGATGCTAAAGATATTGGTTCTTGAATTAGGATGGACTTCCAGTCCATATATACCCTGTACACAGGGTAAGCTCTTTTGTAGCTCAAAAATTGGTCCCAACTTCTATTTTAGAAGACTTGTCAATTGTATTTGACCTTCTGGTAGAACACATTTCTTTTCTTTTCCCCATTGGAGAGTTTCCAAATTTGTATGAATTGGTTGGCCTTCAGATATTTAATGGAGTTCCTGGAAGGACTATTGGTGAAGCTAGGTGTATCTTTTCAAGTGTTTTTACTCACTGTATCTTTGGCCTCACTTATACCCCCCATAACTCGCATGTACTCTGCCCTAAAACCCACTGAACCACCCCTGTATAAAAGAGATAGGCAAACCAATGACATTCATGACCCAGCAATCAGCAGGTAGAAGAGACTGAGCTGTTGGTTCATTTATTGACTTATTCATTCATGTTTTATTCATACATTTTGTTTCTATGGAAAGTAGGAATTCTGAGCTGAAAGTCATGAGAACCATCAGTAACATCTGAGATAGCAACTAGGCCAAAGGTTGCTGATTAAGCCTTGATAAGAAAGGAGTCAGATCGCAAGTAGTAGGTAGGAGGACAGGAGAAGAGAGAAAAGGAGAATGAGATAGAGAGGGAAAGGGTCAGGGGATGAAAAAGAAAAAAAAAGCAAATACAACTTTCAGAAACATCTTCTAAAAATGTCAGCCAAGACAGACAAGCTTTTCTTTTACTGACAATAATGCATATGAAATGCATAATTCAGAAAGCACAATATTACCCAAGTCAACATGTATGGTGACAACTTTGTCTTATTGCAGAAGGAAAAAAAATAGAGATGTGGAAGTGCTTCAAGTAAATGAAAATGAATCCAGTTCATAATCAAGTAAAAATGTTATGGGTCCAGAGCCAGAGAATATTCTTATAGTGGGCTTTTTTCAGCACCCTAAATTTAACCAGATGGAATGCTTTTTAAAGAACCACCCTATTCAAACTTTGGAAGTGAAGAATTTGTCTTTTAATGGTAAATTTGCATTCCATCAAAAGATGGAACACATCATCCTCAGCTTACTTATTACCCAGAAATAAATTGCAATTTAATTGATTTTATCTTATGGCCTATGACGAACACCTAGGTTTCAGAAATTTTATTTCAGATGTGACCAAGTAGAGGTATACAAACAACACGGGCTGAAACACATTAAAAATGTGAACTCCATTTCGGGTACACTGGAAGCCATGTAACCACAAATTCTTGTTGGTTTTAATATGAATATCCTATTTCATAAATCTCAAATAGTGAGGTTAGTCAGAGAATACTCACAACCCTGAATATGGAAAAATTAATGGAGCTGAATTATTAGTAAGAGTGGATCTGGTTGCTGAAATGCAAACAGGTTGACAGCAAGTTAACATGATCCAATAGGGAACCATGGGATCTGTCAAAAATTCTTGGTTTGGAAATAGTCTCAGATGCTACTGAAATAGCATCATGGTTTTCCTCTAGCTGTGACAAGTGGAAGGTGTAGTGGTGAAAGTAGTGCCCATGTTGCCCTAAATTCTGTATAACAGATTATGCTTGTCAGTCAGCAGGTTGACTTTGACATCTGTTGGTAATAGTAGTAAAGACACAATTTTAATAGTCAACAAATATTTATTGAATTTCAACTATGTGTCAAGCTCTGTGGTAGGCATTAGGAATTTAAGAGTTGGTAGATAAAAAGAGAACTAACACACTTGGTTATTCCTGTGGAATTAAGAAACTAATTGAAGAATTCAGACAGGGAAACAGTCATTGTGATTCAAGCTTTACTTGACACACACACACAATGCAATGGGACCTACAAGAGGCAGCTACTTCTGTGAGGGAATGTTTGCTACAGAAGATTATATTTGAATTGTACATTTTCAAGTGATTAGGAATTTGAAGGACCAAGAAAAAGGAGGGAGAGAGAGCCTTTAGGTACAAGAAGAGTATTTCTAAAGACCAGAAGTTTGGATAACTTACCTGGGAATGGCAAGTGAGTTGATTTGGTTTTATCAGTCTGTAAGAGAGATAACATCATCACATTTGAGCCTCATCTTAATCAGTTTGGGCTGCTATAACAAGGTAACATAGACAAAATGTTTTAGAAACAATACCAAGTTATTTCCCATGTGCAAGTCTGAGATTAGGGTGCCCAACACAGTCAAGTTCTAGTGAGGGCCCTTTTCTAGGTCATGGACTGCCTTCTGATTGCATCCTCATGTATTAGAAAGAGGACTAAAGAGTTTTCCAGAGTCCCTTTAGCAGGGCATGAATCCTTTTTATGAGGATTACTTCCCAAAGGGCCCACCTCTTAACACCATCTCATTGCAGATTAGGATTTCAATGTATGGATTTGGGGAAAATATTTAGTTCGTAACAAGCTTTAAGACAATACTGTAACCTAGGCATGGGTAAGCATGACTATCTCTAGATCACAGATGAGAAAGCTGAGGCTTTGGGAGGTTAAACAACTTAACCAACATTACCTAACTTGGAGTCATCTTTACAACTTCAGTTTTATAAAAATGAGTAGTAGTTTTATAGGTAGAGCACAGCTGAATTTTGCTCAACAATATTAAAATACTAATGTGGGAGAACATATGAAATCTTAATAGGAATAATGCTAACCAGGGTAAATTCCCAAATACTTGGAAGTGAATTACTTATTATATGTAAGTCTACCTTTTGCTACCTAGCATGCTTTTGTTTGCCAACTTTTGTAAGAAAATGACTGTTCTTGACATATATTAAGACAAAGACTTCCGTCTGAGTTTATTTAAACTTGAGTTCTTTTGCATGGTCTACTATAATATATTGATGCATCCTAAAAGGAACTTTTTAGCTTGTAACATGGAAGAGAGCCTGAAAGATGGGTAGGAGATCTTGGCCTGGGGGCATGAATGAGGATTTTTCACAATTAAGAGGAGAGAATGGAAGATGATTTAGTGTTAGAAAGAAGTAAAACATGAAAAGTCATGATTTATCATCTAAGAAAAAAGTCAGAAAACAAAGGCCAGCAAAAGAAATATAGCCAAAGGAATGTGAATTATAGGGCATGCTTAAAACAAGTGACTTAGTGAGATCAGAGCAGAAACTATGGACAAAGAGAAAAAAAATGGTAAGAGAATAGATTTCATTATGTGGTCATTATAATCCAGTGGGGAAAGCTGATGACTTGTTCAGGAAGAAAAAAAAGAAAGTATCCTCAATCCCTGAAATAAGCTACATTAGACTCCAAATGTGTTTCTGACCCTTGGAATTCAATATAATAGTCAAATTGCTATTGGTAAGATCTTCAAACTTAGATAATTTATACAATGCATAATTATAAAACACTATCCAAAAAATTGTATAACCACTAAAATAAAAGCAACAAAACAAAAAGAAAAAAATTGTGTTGGAAGACAAAAATTCTGTTGTGCTGTGTTTCTGAAGTATTTTGATACTCTTGTCAATCTCAAGACACAAAACATTAATTATATCACCTACAAGCAGAATAAAATGCAAGTAATTAACTTAAGGTTTACTTTGAATAATTTGTAGTTACAAAGCATTGCCCTAAAAATTATACTTTTTCATTTGAGCCTTTGCACTATAACTCAATTGCTATTTGTAATAAAACTCAAACAAAAAATCAAAATTACGTTAGCAATAGTCAAAAATGCATTTTCCAGTGGCTCTTGATTTCTAGAAGTAGATTCACTGGGAAATGGGACGAGCTGAACAGGTGACCCACTCTGTTTACAGACTGTGTAGCAGAAGACCAAATCCAAGAATTGCTATAGAGACATTTCTTGGTGGTGGTGGAGGTTGTACTGGACCAGGGATGTCTCTCAATAAAGGTGATGTTTGGATTTCTGGGAGATTCCTCTTCAGGTTCTTCTCAGGAATTTCCCCCTGAGATCCACGTGATGGGAGGGTGAGGTGGGCGACTCTGGGCCAGCAGTGCCAGTGCATTTGTGTGTATGTGTATGTGAGGGGTGAATCTGCAGAAGGATCTGAGTATCTGCCAGTGTGATGGGCACAGGGACAAACTCTGTCTTATACAGAAATTGCTAGGTCAGCACAGACTTGGCCAGATGGAGGGACCCTGCTCCCACACTCCTAACTGTGGTAGATGACCTTTTGACCAAACCTGGCACTGGGGCCTGGATCCTATCACAACCTGATGTTCCTCCTTCCTCAGAGACCTGATTGTCCAGAGGATCCCCAGTAGTTGTTGCTGGCAACTAATGCCCAATTGGAACCCTGGGTACACGAGGATATCTTTGGAGCATTTACATACTTCCTCAATACATTATTTTTGTCTAATACACACATTATTTTTTTAATGAACAAGATTTCTCTCAACCAACAAAGCTGGATCTGATAGTAGTGGGTGATTCTTTAGAATTTTGCCTGTATTTTATAGGCAACCAGCTCTTTAGATGTGTGGATGATCACTTCAACATCTTTACAAAGATTATCTTCTCTTCTTCCAGAATAAATTCTCTCTAGGTTGGATATTTGGTGAAAATTCATTTCCTCAATGTAGTTCAGAAAAGAACTGAAATTTCTACTTTTCCTTTCCATCTGACTGTAGCCAAGTTTTCTCAGTCTGGAGACTTTTAATATGGCCTATAAGTTCATGTGTTGTTTTATTTTATTCTATTAATGTAGTGTTTTTTGTTTCTACTATCTCTCATAGCTCTTAAGAATTTAACTCGGCTGCATCATTCAGTTTCTTCAAAACTCCTTTGCCTTCACCTTCTAATAGGTCTCCATTTTCTAATGCATTCATCGTATCTAATTCTCAGCTGTCACTACACAAAAACAGTAGCCTTTTCCAGGAATAGCAACCCAATCTTTCCTGCTAAAACGTTCACTCTGACACCTAATCTGATTTTCTTTACCCTTTTGAATTTTTTTCAATCTCATTTAGACTTTTCAATTTTTTTTTTCTTTTTGGTAATTTTGCTCACTCATATTTCCCCTTCTTTATCTTCTTATGAAAGTATCTTGTGCTTTCTGGAACACGAGGATGCTCATTTAAAGAATCTTCCGTTGTCGTCTGAAGCTGCTGTCTTGTTGTGATGTATTGTGAAGGCACTTTTGTTTGAGGTTACTTGAAATGTAACTGTTTTTTATGTATCTTCCTAATTATAAATCATTCTTGTAATGTTAGCCACTACATTAACTTGTTACAAATTTTTAGATTGAACCTATTCAGCGAGTCTATATTTTAAACCCAAGGCCCGTGTTGTTTTAAAACTTAACTGCTATGAGTAAAACTAGAAGAGAAAGAAGATCAAAATTAATCAACAGAGAGACAAAAAAAGTGTATTTCTGTGGCTTAGGATTTTTATTTTTATTTTTTTATTTCTTTTGTGGCTTTGGATTTTTAGAAGTAGACTCATAGCAAAAGAAGATGTATAAATTAAGTAAGTAAGGTGCTTAACAACATTAGTCATCCATGAAATATATGCCGTTTTCCATGTACTAGAATAACTACAATTAAAAAGATTGAATTCTCCAAATGTTACTTATAATATGGAACCACTGGTATTCCCATATATTGCTGGTAGGACTGTAGAATAGGACAGCCACTTTGGAAAAAACTGGCAGTTTTAAAACCAAGTTAAACCATAGACTAGCCATTCTAGGAATTTACCCACAAGAAATGAATGCATATGTCCATATGTAACTGCTGTGAACACTCTACCAAGACTGTTCACAGCAGTTACATTCATTATAGACCTAAAATATTAATAGTAAAGCCCAAAATATTCACCAACTTAAGAATGGGTAGGCAACTTTCAATATATTCAATGTCTAAAACATTTCATACAAACATTTCATATAATGAAATACTACATAGCAAGAAAAAGGGATTGAGCTTCTAATTCACACAAGAGTATATATTATTTGACTCAATGTGTATGAAGCTCATGAACAGGCAAAGAGAAATCAGAATAGTGAGAACCTGTACAGAGAGCTGGGATGACTGAGTGTGAGCCACTAGAGCTTTCTGAGGTGAACAAAATAATTTATAACTTGATTGTGGTCACATGGGATTTTTACATTTGTTAAACCACTGAATTGTGCATTTGTACATTTTACCTTATTACAAACAACTGGACCGGGATTCCCTTTGCTGAGAGAGTGAAATCAAAGCATTGTCAAACCACGAAACTGCATCTGGATGACAACTTGCTTCTTAAGAATCCTTTGACATCTTGGGAATAGCAACTGAGGGTGTATCAACAGAGCTTGAACACTCTTACTTTCAATAAATACAGCTATTTTCAGCTTCCAACTGCTCTTCTGGTACCTTCATAGCATTTGCTGCTATTGCTTACCACCAAGATTTAAAGTTAAGGGGGAATTTATGAGAGAAAGACGGTCTCAAATTTCCTCAAGTTAAGGTCCTATGGGAGGAAATATGGTCTTCAGCTTAAGCAAGGGAAACGCGTTAGAATGTTTATATGAAAAGAGATTTTGCTTATAGTTGTACCTAGAGCATGAGGCAGCAAAGAAACTAGAGTCAGGGAGATTTATACTTACCAGCAGGTGAGCAATGTTATTATAAGCATTCAGGATGATGCTCTGATGTTTAAAGGATCATAGGTGTTAAAGTCTTCCTTACATCCTGATTTACTAGAGCTTTGTTTTGTTGATTCCTAAATGAGGCTCAAGGAGATATAGATTTTTCTACTTTTAAAATATCAACCATTCCATATCAAATAATTCCATTTATAGGCTCTGTCCAGATAGGGAAAGAAATAGAGAAAGAAAGCAGATTAGTTTTTGGCTTGGGCTGAGAGGATATAGCTAAATGATACGGTGTATCTTTTTTGGATAGGTGATAAACATGTTCTAAAATTGGTTGTGATGATAGTTGTACAATTCTGTAAATATATTAAACACCACTGAATTATATATTTGTTTGAATAGGTGCATTGTATGGTATATGAATATTTCAATAAAGCTGTTAAAATATTAACTCCTAAAATCACATTGCAGGAAAGAGAAAGTGACAAGTATAAGCGATTGTATTGTTTATGGGCAGATGTCATATGATTCTATATATCTATGATGTCATTGAAAACTTATAGTTATATTTATAGGGAGGAAAATGGAGAAAATTATCAGTAAGTTAGGATTTCCTAGGACGAGGAAACAAAGTAAATGAAGATATAACATGTAAAACCCAGTTATAATAATTTATTTCTAAATAAAGATCAGCTCATAAATTGTCATTGTGTGGCAGGTAAGTGGGTGATATTAAGATCTCAACTAGATTTTTATGAAAAGATTATTTTATAAATTTAAATAATTCCACTGCTGAGAAATTCTTTTTTTATTTTCCCCACTTTTTGTGGATTTACTTGACAAGATGATCCCTTCAGAATCTTTTCTGGAATTGTGTCCCAGATGCTTGCCTTTCAGAAAGCCTGAGTCACATCACCAGAAGGAACATGGACAAAATACCTGGATTATCTGCAATTGATGAAGAACTCAGGGAAAGAGAGAACAACTGGGTTTAAACTGCACTTCCTCAGCCTCAGAAGGGATATTTTTGGTCCATTGAAGTTTAACTTTTGTTCATAGTGAATTGTCTTCTCCTTGGAGCTTCCGAGATTGCAGTAGAAGTGTGCTGAGGTCCCCCAGTAAAGAAGATTTTTGTATAGTGAAAGTCACAGGACCTGTGTTTGAAATCTTTCTTTGCAAGTTTTTAATTGTGCTAATCTAGGCAAGCCAACTACAGACTTGTAGCCTCTGTTTTTATAGCCCTATTTTAAGAGATGAGGATGTAAACACACATAGCAGAGCTCACAGAGTGACAATGACTTCTTACACTTTATGGTGTATGAATAGTTGCAGGACCTGGGAGGTAGAGGGTGGCTAATAAGTGGTCGTTGATGCCAGTGTGCTTTGAAAATTATAAATCATCGTTAAAATGTAGCACATTAATTACTTTTTGGAGGCAGCGACTGAGTTTGTGACTCTTTGTTCTACTCACAGTGCCTTTTACATGTAAGGACTGGTAGCCAAGAAGCGCAGTGGAATTAATTCTCACTGGTTCGGGAATGAGACATAACTGACATTGAATCCCAACTGTCAGTTCACGCAAATTACTTACTACTTTAAGCCTCAGTTTTTCTTCATAAAATGGGGAGTCTGTAACTCATAGAGGAGTTATGAGATGTAAATCAAAGAATGTAGAGTTTAGAAAAAGTATGGCATATTTAAAGAGCACATTAAATGTTAGTCCTTTTCCTTGTGTTTAAAGAGTGAAAAATCACTCTGCTATTCAAATGTGAACATGAATTATTTCCAAATCAAGTACTGATTTATTTAGTTATATATTATCTATGGAAGTAATATGATAAAATTATTATTATTAAAAATATTTTGGATAAATTAAATTTTAAATGTAAAAATGCACTGATTAAAAATTCTAGGAAAATGTAAATGATTTTACATGAAAGCATATCAAAGGTTTTCCTAGTCATGGCATGAAAGCAAAGACACAAGGGGAAATATTGCTAAATTAAAATATCTAAGAATTTAAATTTGTGTATAGAAAACCACAAAAAGCAATATTGGAAAAACTAACAATAAGCAAGACAATATTTGATCTATGAAGGCCTGATATCCTTCGTGTATACCAGACTTCTGCAAATCAATGAAAAATCAAACAATCAAATTAAAGTGGGTAAAGAACAGAGGCATCCAACAGAAGGATTATAAAAAACTAATGCCCCTGTGAAAAATCCATGTTTACTAATAACTTTAAAATGTCTAATTAAATAAAAATAAATAAGTCAGTTAATTAACCCCCCAAATTTGTGGGACTCAGCTAAAGTAGTGCTGAGAATAAAATTAATAGTTATAAATGCATGTTAGAAAAGAGGGTCTCAAATCAATCATCCAAGTTCCCATTTCACAAACCTACAAAGAGAACAAAATAAAGCCGAAATAAGTAGAAAAAAGGAAGTAATCAGTATAAGCATAAATCAATGGAGCTGAAAACAGAAAAACAAAAGAAAGTAACAAAGAGCTAGTTCTTCAAAATGATTAATGAAATTGACCAACTTCTGGAAATAGAGACACATAAAAGATTATTCAGATATCAAAAGAATAATAAGGGAATACTACAAATAACTCCACATACAGAAATTTGATAACAGATAAAATGGACCAATTCTTTAAAAAATATGAACTATTATATCTCACCCACTATGTAACAGATCGTCTGAATAGCATCACAACTGTGTGGGAAATTGAATTTGTAATTTAAAAACTCCCGAAGAAAGAAATTTTTAGGCCCTGATGATTTTGCTGTAGAATTGAAGAATTAACACCAATTTTTACAAAATCTCTTACAGAAAACAGAAGATGAAATACCTCCCATCTCATTTTATAAGGCAAGGATTACTCTGATTCCAAAATGAGATAAGGCAATAAAAAAAAAAAAAGAAAATTACTGACCAACATCTCCTAAATTTAGATACGAAAATCTTTAACAAAATATTAACAAGCCAAATGAACAACATATAAGAATTACGTAATATGACCAAGTGGGGCTTATTCCAGTTCACCATTTGAAAATCAACGTGATCCCCCATGTTAATAGCCTGAGGAAGATACATTATATGATCAAATCAGTTGATGCCAAAAAAAAAAAAAAAAAGCATTGGCAAGTTTTTATATCTATTTATGATAAAATTCCATTAAGTCAGTAATAAAGAGGAATTGCCTCAACTAAATAAAGAGTACTACAACATTGCAAAAAACTTACAGCTAAAATCCCACGAATGTACTCCACACTAATATGAATTCAATATATAAACAACCACACAGGCACAGGAGAGAAAAACACAACTGTAGTCTGGCAATGGGGAGAACAGAGGAGGGAGAGGAAAGTGGGGAGGATGACAGATGATTGGTGACATCTCACCTAATGTGCACAAAGTGAGAATAAAGGGCTCAGGAACAACTTGGACTTGACTTTAGAAATGAAAACAATGTAACCTAATCATTTCTATGCTCAAATGAAGCTGAAAATTAAAAAAAATCCCACTTGATGCTGAGAGACTGAATTGCTTTCCCTGTAAGACTAGAAATGAGGCAGGAATGTGGGTTCTCATCACTCTTATTTCACATAGTTTTAGAAGTACTTTATGTATAATAGCCCCAAACTAGAAACAACCAAAAGGATCCTCAATAGGACAATGGTTAAAAGGTGGTAGGTGGGTCCATCCATACCATGGAACACTATTGCTATTCAGCAATAAAAAGGAAAACACTATTTATTAATGTAACAACCTGATAGATCTCAAGGCTATGATGCTGAGGAGGGAAAAAAAGCCAATCTTATTGATTTCATTCTATAACATTCTTGAAACTACAAAATTATGGAGATGGGAAACAGATTAGTGGTTTCTAGAGGTTAAAGAGGGGATTATGGGTAGAAGGGAAATGGGTGTGGCTATTAAAGGGCAGCATAAAGAATCCTGTGGCAATAGAAATGCTCTGTATCTTGACTGTATCAATGTCACTGTCCTGGTTGTGATATTGCACATGATTATATAGTATGTTACCCTTGGGGGAAACTGGATAAAGGGTAAGGGATCTCTCTGGAATACTTTTTTATAAGGACCGTGCTCTAAAATCTTTGGCCCAGATTTCTTCAGGCAGACTTTATTATTAAGCTGCTTGTGATTTTCCTCTTGCTCACTCACACACTTCCCTGCCTAGCTGAAATGACTCTCCTGGTTCCTTCTCCCTGCCAACTTGCAGCCTGTCCTTTGAGACCACATCCTTTCAGATGCCTATCACTCCTTCATCAGTTGTTCTTCCACTGTTGCTGTATTCAGTTGCATCCTGGGTGGCTCACACTGCCTTTAAGGTTACATCACACACTACTGAATTTTCTTTTGCTGTAGGCCTTGACTACAGGTTAAACATGAACTTGTCATAGAAAAAGTGCCATGTACTTCATTATTGAATATCACTATAGTCATTAGATGGCCAAGGAAGGTACATTGAAGGTGACCATAGTGATATTCAGCAATGTGATAGCACTTTTTCTAGGATGAGTTTGTGAACCTAATTGTCTCACCTCATAGACCCAAGGAGATCCTACGTGATATTGAAGGCAGAGGCCAGATCACAATTTCTTCTGTTCTGTCCCTAGTGATGGGGGATACAATACTCAGATAACAATGAGCCTAGTAGCAGTTCATTACCTAATTAACATCATCTTCAAAATTAGCATCTAACTGAAACTCACAAAGAATACAATGTTCTTTTCACTGGCCAATAAGGAAAAGAAGAAGAGAACCACAGAAAACCCCCAAATGCACAAAGATAGATAAGGAATTTCTGCACTCCTGCACTGAGAGCTACTTCCTTCTGAAAGAGCAATGACATCACTTAAACTACTTAACAACTCGTTACTAGGATTTCTTTCTTAAAAAAAAACACGATATTTGCCAACAGCCACTTCTGTACCACATCTTCCTCTCACAGTGAGTTTGCTGGGTGTCTGTGAAAGGGGAATCTGATTCTGTTGACAAGTTGTCTGACCCTGAAACTGTAAAAGTTCAACTCTCTATTGCCAATTTGACCTCTCATTAAATCTCTTGGCTCCTGCCTGCTTCTGGTTATGTTAACCATGGGGTGGGTTTTTCTATGTAGTTAAAGGATAAAGACCAAAGTTTTGAAATATGATCAACAGTCGTAGTCCTGTTTATGATCTTTTACCACAAATGATCTGTTAGGCTTCCTCCTATTAATCATCTCTGGAGGAGGAGGAGGAGGCAGCCACTTTGCTGTATCTTTTGTGCATAGGAAGGTTCCCCTCCATTTAACCTTACTGGAAGAGACTGCAATAATCATTTTTCTTGCTGATGGGTGGCCATTGTATTACTGTTTGCCCTTTCATTCAAATTGGTGGGTGGCATTTTTAGTGTATGCATTCCATCCCTTCTGGTGATTGAGGGGTTGAGGATTGGGTAGGAGAGGTATTTTAAGGGGGCAAAAGCTACCTCTGATATGAGATCCCAAAATAAGTTGAAGGGGTTCCCATCCTAGCAACCCTCAAAAAATACATAGAAACACATCTGTCCCTTATTTTTTCAGCTTGCTTTATAGTGAGTCATTCAAGTTCTTAAAACCATACAATTACATATGCTAGCAGGAGGGGAAAAGAGTAGATAATAAACCTGGCAAGGGTAATTTAACCAAACCATGCGTATCAGTGGTTTATGCCAATAAGGGAGATTTAAGAATTCTTTGCAGATACTCACGTGCGCATACATACACACGCATACACAGGTCCACAGCATATATATTATTAAATTGTGTGTGTACATATATATATATACATATATACATATATATATGTCCAGCTACACAGTCTGTCTCTAGAATATTCAGAGGAGAATGTAAATGGGGATATTTTGTCCAAGAAGCAGTGTAAAACAAGTGTGGTTACAGAATCAGAACAACAGATAGAATTCATTCCTATGTGCTAAGTTATATCCTTGCAGTGAAGTTCCTTTCAGACAGAACTATAATGAAAGAATTTCACTATTTCAGGTCATTTCTTTCTTTAAAGGAATGCATAAGGGCACACAAGCTTACTACATGCACATCCTTTATGCTGACACCACTGCGTTTGCTAGATCTCACTGTGTATATTTAAAGTATACAGTTTATAAAAATAAATAAACCACTTATCTGGAGCCATGGTTTAAAAATGAAAATGTGGGTATGAGTCATGGACGATTATCTATATGCTGTAATCAAATGAAGAAATAGAACTAGTGTAGATATGATATCCCTTAGGAAAAGGCCTTTACCACAGCACAGGTCCCGGGCTATCTCTTTAATATATTTGTTAAAGTTAGCTTTGCTGATGTTAGTAGGGGAGACTTAGAGTTTCACAGGACACTCTTACTACCTCAGGTTTACCATGAGGGAAACGGTTAGATTCTATTATTTATTCTTACAACTTATTTCTGTAAGTAGTTTTTGTTTAAATTATGATTTACCATGGGATAAGAAAGTAAATTCTCAATTTTTTGATGCTTATAATTATTTTAAATTTTTAAGTGTTTACCATATTAAAACATTATATTTTAAAAAACAATTGGTAAAAACTGAAATATTGGGAAGAACCTTTGTTTACTCCATAGAGTTTACATTGCCCCTACCTACAGCTCACCAGATCTTTAGCTTCTTTATCTCATTTCTTTCTCATTAATCAGATAAGATTAAGAAAAATAATAAAATAACTTTTAAGTGAATTTCTTGGATTTTTTTCAGGCATGGATCATAGGCCCACAGGATGTGTGTGTGTGTGTAATATGTGATTGACATACATGTGTATGCTCACATATATATGCAGTATAGATGTATGTATTACTCACATACATATGCAGACATCTTCTTTTTGGTAATCTTAAAGGATAATGTAATTCAGGTTTTGAAGTTGTTTGCCAATTTGTCTGTTAATGTAAGGTTTTCCAGGGCGGTGCCTGTGGTTCAGTGGGTAAGGTCCCAGCCCCAAATACCGGTGATGGTGGGTTCAAACCCAGCCCTGGCCAAACTGCAACAAAAAAATAGCTGGGCGTTGTAGCGGGCGCCTGTAGTCCCAGCTACTCAGGAAGCTGAGACAAGAGAATCGCCTAAGCCCAGGAGTTGGACGTTGCTGTGAGCTGTGATGCCATAGCACTATACCAAGAGCGATGAAGTGAGACTCTAAAAAAAAAAAAAGTAAGGTTTTCCATTATTGGTATGGCATGTTTTTATGTTGTAAATGTCTTTCATGCATTTGATCACATGCGATTGTACTATGATATTGGTCCTAAAAGTATTTTCTTTTCTTTTCTTTTTTTTGCAGTTTTTGCCCGGGGCTGGGTTTGAACCCACCACCTCTGGCATATGAGGCCAGCACCCTACTCCTTTGAGCCACAGGCCACGCCCAGTCCTAAAAGTATTTTCAAGGCACATTTCTGAACCCGAATATGAAAGCAACCCTAGTTTAGTGGCATACTTTGAATCTGGAATGGTTTTGGTCCTTTTCTCAATTGAGTGCAGTGTGCGTATGTGTGTGCATTCTGAGAAAAGAGTTTAGTGTGAATTAATTCAGGATATGTTAAAATATATCCACCCTATAGCGTTGTACTTTAAATATATTTTATTTTATATCTATGCCATAGTATTTTTAAATAAGAGATGAGGTCTGTCTGTGTTGCCCATGCTAGTCCCAAATTCCTGGCCTCAAGCAATCTTCTAGTCTCAGCCTCTCAAAGAGCTGGAACTCCAGACACAAGTCACCATGCCTGGCTATATTCCATAATTGTAACAACTTCTTCATGTGGTGCCTTGAAGTAGTATCTTTCTGTTGAAATTTAAAATGAGTAAGTTTTGGTTTTGTTCCTGTTTTAAATACTTTTGATTCATATTAGAGGTTAAATATTTTCACAGACATTTGGAATTCATGACAATTTAAGAATGTGTTATCAAATAGTATTTTTATATTATTGTAAATTCTCTGGCTTGATTTATTAAGGAGTGAAGTAGAGTTTTGTCTGAACTCCTCTGTTTGGTTTGATAGTCACCCTCTTTACTATGGAAGTCAGCATAAGATGTATCTAATGTTTTTTCTTTCATCTTACAGTATATGAGAGGTTGGGGTAGTTGGGACATTCACCTGAGTTAAAAGGATTACTAGAGAAACATGTATCAAATAGTATTTTATGAATCTAAAACAACAAAAGTAACAAATGACACAGAATGTCAATGGCATGTAACAGTAAGTATTGATTCTTATAGGTTAGCAGAGGGGGCTCTGCTTTAGGTTTGGGTCAGGAAGATACTTGGGATAGGGAACCCAAGAGCAGTTGATATTTGGGGAAAGTTTCTCTCAAGATAGAGGCTGAAAGGAGGCTGAGTGGATCTATGCCAATTGAGGGCTGGGACATTAACTTCCATCCATATTCTCTTTGTCAAAGCAGGTCATATGGTTAAATCCAATGGGGTGGAGAAGAGGAAGTTGCTTAATAGGGAACAGGAAGTGAATGTTTGCTAAGCCATAATCCAATCTACCACCATTTACCAGAGTCTAAGTAAGTATTTTTGGATCTTCCTGTTGCAGCTCATATAGCCTATGGCTAGGAGTGAGCGTTTTAAGAAATACCCGTATAGCTCAATAATGGAATACCTGGGTGGAAAGGGCATGGAGAGGGATTTAGCTCTCCCAACAAGCACAAGAGCTCACGAGATGAGAGCAGTGGTGAATTGGCAGTCTCTACACCTGTGGTGTGGAGAGGCATGAGATCACCCTTATATTAGGCTGGAGGAGAAGGCAGTCAAGTAGCTTGCACATTCTATCACGTGCCCACTTACTCTGACTCTGTCTCCTCTCCTGCCTGCAGAACGCCAGCACGGCATCTCTGCTGAAGATCACCAAGCTCCGCTAAAGACTAAGATCTGTCTTTCTAAGAGGACTGCTTTACTGTCTCTAAGACACACTCTCTCTCCCCAGCTAAGGTAGATAGCCCTCAGGCACCTAAGAGACCTGAGCAAGGTAGCTTAGCGGTCCGCGTCTGGAACCCAGTTAAGTCGGGCCTAAGACCTGGCCAGTCCTGGGCCCTGACAAGTGGTGTCAGAAGTGACATGTGACACTTCCAGTCACAGTTTGAGAATGTTGTTCTTTTTTCTATTCACTGAATTCCCATTAGGACTAGTCTTGGTAATTCTAGCTCCTCATGGTACCTGGCTTTTCTTATTCACATTTGAGAAGTCATTGAAATTCTTCTTCTATGCACTGTATACCCAGTTGGCTTGACTTACTTATGACTGATGAATTTAGGATTTTTTGACTTTTTGATGATGTGAAAGTGATATATACCAATAGAAACTGTATTTCAAGTGCTCACACAACCATTCTGTTTTTTGCTCATAGTACAATATTAGATTCATCCATGTGATAGTCAACAAACACTTTATTATAAAATAGGCTTTGGGTTAAATGATTTTGTCCAACTGTAGGCTAGTGTAAGTGTTCTGAGCACATTTAACATGGGCTGGGCTAAGCTATGATGTTAACTATATTAGATATGCTAAGTATATTTTTGACTTAAGGTGCTTTTAATTTATGATGGGTTTATCAGAGCGTAATGCCATTGAAAGTTAAGGAGCATCTGTATTAGGGTAGTCGAGGAGCACCTGTATTAATTTTCTATTGCTATGTAAAAATTACCACACAATTAGCCATTTAAAATAATAAACAATTTTTATCTTGCCATTTCCATGGCTCAGGCAACCAGGCCTGACTGAACTGCTTTAGGAGCCACAATCAAATAACCAGACTATGATTATTTCATAGGCGCTTGGGGCACTCTTCCAAACTCATGTGTTGGCGGAATTCAGTTCCTGGTGGTTGTAGGACTGAGGCCCCTGCTGTCTTACAGACTCGGAGCTTTTCTCAGCTCCTAGTGGTCTCTGAAGGTCCTTGCTACATAGCCTATTCACAGCCTTCTTCATAGCATAGAATTTACGTCTTTAAAACCAGAAAAAAAAAACAACAAAAAACCTCACATAATTTTGCCAAAGTGGGCTCTTATATAACGTAATGTAATAATCACAGGATTGACTACCTATCACCTTTGCCAGGTAACATAGCCTAACCAAGGGAATGACTCTTCATCACCTTTGCCAGATTTTATTGGCTAGAAACAATCAGTGGGTTTCTCTGCCTCTCAAGGGGAGGGGCTTATACAAGGGCTGAGGTCATTACATTCAGAGTCGCCTTAGAATTCTGCCTAGCACCCACCTCAGTTTACAATAAGAGACCAGCAAACTTGCACTTCTGCCTTTGAAAGATTCATATTTACAACTTCAGAAACTCTAGCTTTTCTGTTTAGTGAATCATATATAAACATATGGTCATCATTTGGGACTTGAAAACAGTAGGTGACCAGTGGCTTCAGGGCTAATCTAAGTTTTGTGAGGACTGACTCCCACTTTCCTCAGAAATATTGGCTGAGTTTAAAGCTAAACCCCCAAAATATCATCAGTGGTGGGATGGGAATAGAGGTGGGTAGCTTCTTTTAAAAAAAATACAAAGAAAAGAAAAAAAAACCAACTAACAGTAACACCTAGGTTTTAAAATCATGCCCAGCTCATGCTTGACAATCCTTCTGATAGCCCAAATACTATAAATTTAGTTGACGATAACAGAACAGATGGAAAAAACATATGGCTTGTAGGTAGTGTGTGGTGGTTGATATTTGCGGTACATTAGGGGAATTTATTTTATTTTGACTCTTTCCTTGTATAACTTTGTGATACTTTATCAAATGAATTTCATATGCCTTTTTTGACTTATCTCTGTTGCAGCTATTAAACTCTTTTTGTGACTTGAACATTATTAAAGGGTTGATTTTATAATTATTTCACAGCAGGCATTTAGATACATTGGCAAAAAAAAACTATTTTCTCCAGGAAAACATATATTTAGCCATTTGGTATCATTTAGAACCCTTAGATAGAGATTAAACAGGTATTATAAAAGAGGCAAAAAAAAAAAAAAAAGTCAGTCAAGGGCTATTAAAGAAGGTCAGCTTACCTGGGATTTAAAGCAGATGTATAACTACAATTCCCCCAAATCCCAATAGGTCTTGATTTAACATTGATCTTAGTGACTTCAAATTTTCTAGAAAAGTTCAATCAATAAATCAGGGGAGGTGCTGAAATGAGACTCTCTAATTCTATTACAAGATTAAGAAAAATTTAATGTATGGAAAATAGCAGAAATACATTTGTTTATATATGATTCACAACTGATTTTTTTTTTTAGGCTAGACGGCAGCCCTTGAAACCCTGTACCACTCTGAGATTTACCTGAATTGGAATGCAATGTGCTGATAAACGTTTACCTATTATAGTAATCTTGTGTTTTTATAAAAAGAGCTAAGTATTTATTTTTTAAAAGGTTTTTCAAACATAGAGGACAAGGTGAAATAAACCTGGCATTTCTGTTTGGAGGGAGTAAGGGATCAGGGTGGATTTTGGTACTTCCATATAAATTCAATTTATATATATATATATATATTCTTATTCCTATTGGCTATTTAATAGCACATCTACAATAAAGAAGCCACACTGAAAATTAAAACTGAGTTCTTGGTAATATTTCTTCTTTCGGATTCATTCAGTTCCCTGATGTGACTCTTTTTTGCTCTGTCTTACCTGTTCTATCATATTAATATAGAGACCCTGTGTTCCTGGTTGTCTTACCAAATGAAGGGCTTTCTTTGGATTTCAAGCACATTACTTCTCTTTAAATAGTTGAATTTTATGGGTTCTCCTTGTTTGCCAGGTTTTGAACTCTCTCACACACAAAACCCTCTCGATAACAGGAAAGAAGAAAGATGTTGTATTGGACTAGCTCATTCTCCCAGAAAATATCCATATATTTGCATTTCACTATTTCCGCTTCACAGTGGACACAGTGAAATGATATATTTAGGCGAAATTTAAATCTCCAATCCAAATATGTTCCGGTTTAACTAGGGATTAGTGGTTCGTTTTGAATTACTATTAACAAATCAAACGTGTTTTCATTGTTTTTAAAATAGACTTTATTTTTAAGAGTTTTAGGTTGACAGATAAATTGGTGGGAATGTACAGAAATTTCCCATTCTGTGGGATACATCATTATCACCCACTTGGTTGATACAAGGCCTCACTTGGCATTGTACCTTTTATTGGCTTGAAGATATGAATAATGACATGTACCCACCATTATAGTGTCATATGGAGAGTTTCACTGCCCTAAATATCCTCGTGTTCTGCCTATTCATCCCTCCCTCTCCCTGAGCCCCTAGCAACTAATGATTTTTTCACTATCTTCATAGTTTTGACTTTTCCAAAATGTCATATTGTTGGAATCACATAGTAGTAGCCTTTTCAGATTTGCTTCTTTCACTTACCAATATGCATTTAAGTTTCCTCCATATCTTTTCATGAACTGATATCTCATTTCTCTTTAGTGCTGGGCAATATTCCATTGTCTGGATGCACCACAGTTTATGCATTTACCTACTGAAAGACATAGAGGTTTCTTCCTAGTTTTAGCAATAATGAATAAAGCTGCTAGGAACATCTGTGTGCAGATTTTTGTGTGAATGTAATTTTTCAACTATTTGAGTACATATGGAGGAACATGATAGTTGTATCATATGGTAAAGGTACATTTAGTTTTGTAAGATACTGTCCGAAGTGCCTGGACTATTTTGCCTTCAAACCAGCAATGAGTGAGAGTTCCCATTGTTCCACTTCATTGCCAGAATTTGCTGTTGACAGTGTTCCCATATTTTGCTATTACATATAACATTGCAATAAATACACTTATAACTTTGCTTATTTTTAAAGTTCATAAACTCTGGGATACTTTCTTCTGAGTAAATGTATTGATTTTCTGAGCATTAAGAAATCAGTCAAGTCTGAAGAGTAATCACTGGTCCCCATCATGAATACTTTGGGATTATATTTACACAAAAATTTTAGATGTCTTGCACTTTTTTATGTTTCCTACATATTACGTATATCTTGGGGTTATAAACTATTTCTGGCTTTTACACATTCCACAAATATTAGGTATGGTATAGTGTGCCTTCCGCATTCTGGTCATTCTAAACCATAAACTCCTTCAACTCTTGATGTTCTTAAGTCAGTATGTGTGTTGACCCCAAGGTCCTTTTGCTTATTAATTTAGAAAATGCTTATGAAATGCCTACCCTATGTGGTGTTACTCCTGTGGAGCTTATGCTGTGTCTGTGATTAACCTTGTGCCTTAAGGTAAGGCAATTTACATCTTTGGATCTCAGTTTTTTTATCTGAATAATGGGAACTGTAATCCCTAAAATCTCTACTTTTATTGTTTCATGGGACTCTTGGAGGAACCCATTGCAGTGATGAATGTGATATAGCTTGCTAAAATATAAAGAACCACAAAATATGTAGAATAGCTATTGTTATTTTAGTACTGTATGTTCTTAAGTGTTTTGCTATTATCTTTCCCAACAGACTTGGCTATTTGAGAAAATACGAGTAGTTATTCTTTGTTTTATATTTTTTCAAAGCAGCTGGCACAGAAGGAGCAGACATTGGATATATAAAACATTTTATTTTACTGAATCGTGTACCAAGGGTCTCAAGTTCAAATTCCTATAGGAGCTACATGGAGAACATAAATTGGACTATGGTAGGAAGCGGTGAGAAATTATGGCTAACCTGGAGAATGAATTTTAGGCCAAAAGACATTCAAATTCAAGTTCATTCAAATTTGAGTTCAAAAGTGGCACATGTGAAGTAAAGAAACAATTGAAGGCCACATTTAGCGGTCTTTATGGTCCTTTGTGAATTGGGGTTCATACGAATATTATATTTCGAGAGAAACTTTATTTCTTTGCTTTGTTCATATTCTGAATGACCTTAAAGATATGGGATTTTGACAGCTAAATTATAATAATAATCATCAATAAATCTAAACATAATAACAAAATGTTTGTGATGTGTGACAGTGATAGTATAATAAGGGGTGTAAGACATGGCCTCAGAACGTTATGCTTATTGGAGATAAGTTTTTTGCATGTGCTTTATTCAGGAGGACCCAACGGCCAGGTATTACTGTGCTGCTTCTCATAACACAATTTGCTTTTAGCTTGGAGATAGTATGTTTCACACTGCTGATTATATATATATATTTTTCATGGTTCCTGGAATGTTCAGAGCCAAATTTATCACTAACTTCTAGACAAGTATACCAAATCTCCTGCCACAGATCCTGGATTCTAATTTTGTTTTTAGTGTCATTTTCTAACTCCTGTTCTTTTCCTTTTCTTGCAACATACTGTTTGTTTCCTTATTCAGTTTTGTTTCTGTATCATTGCAAATTACCTTGAAACCTTTTTGGAAAAAGGTAAGACATAAATGACAAAGTCCAAAAGTATGTGCATTTGGAGATAAAAGAGTAATAATTTCCCTAGTGTTCTTATTTATAAAGACAGGGTACTTTTCTTTGTAAATATCACAGCTGGTGGAATATGATTTTCCATAGGCAGACTCTTAACAAGGAACTGAAAAACATGTTTTTTTTCTTTTCTTTTTTAATACTTTGTTGTCTAGTAAGCTTTGTTCAATTTTCCTTACAACATTTTTTGGAAGAGAAAACTTATTGCCATTTAGAAGATTCTTTTTTACAGGCCTGAGATGGTCTTTATTGCTATCTCTTATATTTTTCTGGTTCTTTACTTCTAAAATACGTTAGGATTATACTTCCTGGCCTCTTTTTTGTGGGGCGGGACCTTATTGCGAAAGGTTGTTTTTTTGTTTTTGTTTTTGGTAGAGACAGAGTCTCACTGTGTTTACACGCCCTCAGTAGAGTGCTGTGGAGTCACAGCTCACAGCAACCTCCAGCTCTTAAGACTTAGGCAATTCCCTTGCCTCTACCTCCCAAGTAGCTGGGACTACAGGTGCCCGCCACAGCACTGGGCTAATTTTTGATGCAGTTCGGCTGGGGCCGGGTTTGAACCTGCCACCCTCGGTATATGGGGCCAGCGCCCTACTCGCTGAGCCACAGGCGCCGCCCAACCGTATGGCAAAAGGAAGTGACTTAAGTATGTCCCTTCTGGGCCAGACATTGAATTGCCCGTGTGAAAGCCTTCCGCCTCCCTTTTCCTTTGGCATGGCAGCTGGACACATCTGAGAAGAGGGTTGCTCTATGTGCCGGTGTCCCTGAGTGTGCAAATCTACTAAGCTGTATTAGGCCACCAAGCATTTGTGGTACTTTGTTACCAATATATCTAGATTACCCTAAGAGATCTCAGACTAATTCACAACAAACCAAAGAGCAGAATCATGGATTGCTTACAAATATGGCTTATTTCTGGCTGGCTGGTAAAAGTAGACATGAGGACCCAAGAATCAGTCAAGTCTGAATAGATTGAGAATTTGCCTTATTCAAAGGTAAAAGAACAAAAATCATTCAGAATGAGAAAATTTATCTTTCAGAAAGAAAAATCTCTATCCATATCTGAACATTCCCACTGCTAAGCTTTGCTTACATTAAAATCAAGAACAAAAAAAACGCTCTTTATAACAACCTGAGTATCTGGATAATATGTTTATACACTTTTCATCAATCTGGTGTTTGTGATGTTCCCTACAGTTAAACATGAATGAGAATCTAGAGGGAAATAATGAATCGATTTAGCCCTCATTTGCCTTGCCTCTACAGGCAATTTTTACATTTTCAGAGACTCAAGGGTGTCATTTGGAGAAATTACTCAGGAATAAAGATATCCCACCAGGCAAAAGAAAATTTCATGTTTTTGAGACACCTCTTCCTTCAATTTCCAGTTTGCAGGTGTAACGGGGGGAGGCAAAAAGAGTTAAAAAATGTCTAGGTGATATCTGTTACTAAGTGCAGCAAGCCCCCTGCTCGCCCAGCAGTGAGTGTTCTCTTATAGGAAGCAGACTGCTCCAGTGTCTTCCGTTGTTGCTGTTATTGAAATATTTTGGAAGAAGGCATTAATGAGGGGGAGCATCCTCCCCTGAATGGAATGGCTTTCTCCAGATACCTCTGTATTTGGGGTGCAGGCCTGGATGCTGCTTTCAAAAATCTGGAATTGGAAAAATAATCTTGTTTTGCTTTTGGTTTTGGGGGAAAAACGTTAACCTATGTTATAAATGGGGGACACAGACTTAAGCCGCTGAGATCATAGATAAAGACAAATGTGTGGATAGAGGCACAGGTGAGCCAGGTCTCCAAAGCCGAAAAATGCTTATCCCACCTTGGGGTGTTTAGAAACTCTTGACATTCATCACAGAGCCTTTAGGGTAGGCTGAATGGAAAGGAAGGTAGAAATTCTAATGTAATATAATTTTTTTCTTATTATTTAGAAGCCACATCCCTCTGTATACTAAGACACTTTCATTCCTAATGTTGCAATTAATATCTATATTCCCACCAGTAGCTTTAAAACATTTAAAATGGTAAGAAAAATCTATTATCACTGTTTGCAGAAAAAAAAAATACTATATGATTTCCCACTTCTTAGCCACAAGTAATGTATTAAGTTAATCCTGTTTGTATACATTAAGCACACATGTTGTGTAGTATTTCTTGGGAACTATAAATTTCACAGCACAAGTACACAGACAAGTGGTGCTGCTTGTTGTAGCAAAACATTAGAAACCACCTACATGCGAAAAATATGAATTGGGATAATAATTTTTGGTATGGCTATATAAAGCAAAATTATATGCTCAGTATAGTTAAATATCTCAAAAGGAATCTATATTTCTCTGAAGAAAATATCCTCAAAATGCTACAAATCAGATTAAAGATAATGTAATCCAATTTTTGTGCATAGTAATTGTACACATACAGAGAAAGAACTTTATGGTAGCTTTGAAAACATTCTCCCCAATGGTCATTCATTATATTTAATTGAAAATGAATGGTACAGTTAAAAATATAAATTTGGATTTAAAGCCCAGACCTCCCCTTTGAGCACCAAATGAATTTATAGGTTTCTGATGTCTTCACTTGTATGTCTCACAGGCATCTCTAAGATAACGCAGTGCAAACTCCAAACAATACATCCACCTCCATTGATGAGTGCTTCCACCTCAATACACAACTCTGCTCCTTCAAAATGAACCAACTAAGGTCAACTTTGGTCCTTTCACTCCTACAGGGGTCCTCAGCCATGGCCTGCAGGCCACATGTGGACCGCCGAGGACATTTATCCAGCCTGTTGGGTGTTTTTGCCTCCACTGCCTGTCCTGCTTAGCAGCTGACTCGTCCCAGGCCACAGTGCACGTGTGTAGAATGTGCACCGCACTCTCCAACTCCTCTCCTTCTCTCTGTCTCTCGAAGACTCCTTTCAGTCTCGGGTGAGACTGAGACTCGTGATCTGATGAGTCACGAGCTTACCTGTGCAGAGCCTGCTGCTGCCTGAGGACTGAGGTAAGAACAAGTTAGGATTTATGTTTTTTTTGAAGTTAGGAGTTCTATTTTTTTTTTTTAATTTTGCATTTAGTAGGGCCTTTTTTTGCAGTTAAGGGGGGCATTTTTCCCCTGAAGTTAGGAGGTCTTTTTTTTTGCAGATTGGGGCACCTTTTTTTTTCATTTTAAATATTGTATTTGTATTTGTTTCCTTTTTCTTTTTTGCAGTTTTTGGCTGGGGTTGGGTTTGAACCCACCACCTCTGGTATATGGGGCCAGTGCCCTAGTCCTTTGAGCCACAGGCACCGCCCCTGTTTTATTTTTTTACTTCAAAATAAGATATGTGCAGTGTGCATAGGAATTTGTTCATAGTTTTTTTTAAACCATAGTCTGGCCCTCAAACGGTCTGAGGGACAGTGAACTGGCCCCCTGTTTAAAAAGTTTGAGGACCCCAGCCTAAACCAATTCCCCATCCAAGGTATAACCAAGACCTATTTTCAACACAAATTCCCAGATTGTGAATATCTCTGTGTTTCTCCATCTGTGATGACTTACCTTAGTCCAGGTCCTAGATACTTCTTGCCTGGTTTCCTGCAACACCATTGTGCCCTTGTGTTAGGGACAGCTATTTGTTACATTACTGGCTTTCTGTTGCTCTTTAGGATAAGTTCAATCGCCCATCCTGAGTTATGGAGAGCTGACTCATCTGGCCCCTGCATTTACCCAGCCTCATCTTGCACCTTGTTCTCTTTTGGGTCACAATTTTCTGAACCCGCCTTTTCTGGGAGCAACTCTCTTCAGCGATTTATCATTATAGGGTCTTTGTATAGTTTTTGTCTATTCTTGGAATGCTCTTCTATACTTTTCAGATCATTTCCTTAGATGTTAAACTCTTCTTTTTCTTATCACCTTCTATCACTATTAGAACTGTTCATTGTCTTTCACTCTCACTAGAATGAAAGCTTCCTGAAGGCCATAATTTAATCATCTTGCTCGCTGATTCATCCCTGGTCCTAACGTGATTCCTGGCACATAGTAGAGTTCAATACTGAGTATCTGCTTAACAAATAACTACAAGAATGGGTGTTTTTTGTCATTTCTATATTAAAATATTTATAAATTGATTGTTTCTAGGACATAATGTTGACATTTTCTTTTTCTACATTTCTTTCTTTTTTGAGACAGAGTCTCAAGCTGTTGCCTTGTGTATAGTGCCATGATGTCACAGCTCACAGCAACCTCCAGCTCCTGGGCTTAAGCAATTCTCCTGCTTCAGCCTCCCAAGTAGGTAGGACCACAGATGCTCACTACAACACCAATTGGTTGTAGCTGTCATTGTTGTTTGGCAAGCCTGGGTTGGATTCATACCTGTTAGCTCTGGTGTATGTGGCTTGTACCCTAGCTGCTTGAGCTACAGGTGCCAAGCCTTTTTCTACATTTCTTTTTCCATTTTTGGCTAGATAAGTAGTTAGAAATAAAGTAATATCTTCTTTTTTTTTATTGTATGGAAGAATGATAATGTAATTTTACATTCAGATTGACAGCAAAAAAATTAATTTGAATTGTATTTATTTATTTAGAAACAGAGTCTCACTTTGTCACCCTCGTTCGAGTGCTGTGGTGTCATAGCTCACAGCAACCTCCAACTCATGGGCTCAAGCCATTCTCTTGCCTCAACCTCCTGAGTAGCTGGGACTATAGGAGCCGGCCACAACATCTGGCTATTTTTAGAGACAAGGTCTTCCTCTGGCTCGGGCTGGTCTCAAACTTGTGAGCTCAGGCAATCTGCTTGCTTGAGTTTCCCAGAGTGCTAGGATTACACACTTGAGCCACCACTCCCGGCCATAGGAATTTTAATAAAAGTATACTGTTAGGAGCTCATAACCTTTGAAATATGAAACATGCTAGGCTACATGTTCTTTCATTGTGATCTGTATCAAACTAGCTGCAGGCATGCTCCCCATTATTCTGTGAATGTAATACAAATATGCTGATAATTGCAAGTTAAAATTGAATGTAAGTGCTACAGAGCTCGGACAAAAACTATTCTCCAATTCGAGAAAATTCAAATTTAATTTTGATCATGGCTTATGCATCAGATGCAAGCAAAATAATGTTAGTTTTTTTTTTTAAATAAATAGGGTTATATATAATGGAATAAAATAATGCTTGAATTATATAAATGGATGTTGATATTATAATAATCCATTTCATAGCCGTGGAGAATGCTAACAATTTTACAGAGAAATTCAAGTGCCAAAGAATTCAAAGCTCATTCTTTTAAATATGTAAGTTCTACTGACATAGAATTTTCACCTTTATTTCACTAGATATCAAAAATTCAATTTTAATATTCCCTATATTTGCATTAATAGACTTTAGAATATGTGTCAATACATGTTATAGTTAAGGGTTAGAGAGCTAGATATTGTCTGTCAATGGAAAGCAAATTATTGTGTAAGACATCTTTTTAAAATTCAATTTACCCTTGTTAGGAAGTGCAGCAAAACATCGTGATATTTGGAGTCTAAAAAATGTGTTAGCAGTTATTTATATTATAAAATACAGGAGTTTTGAAATCATATTTCATAGTTAATCAATATAATTAGTAAGGTAATAAATGATAGTATAAATGAGTGCTAAATATAGACACATTAATTCAAACTATATGTCTGTACATCTGTGATTATTCTTACTTTGTTTAATAACTGAGACTAGGATGGTAAAATGTATCATTTAAAAATAATTGGAATTTTGATATATCTATAAAACTTTATATTTAGCCATTTTCATGTAGCATAATGTCAAAGCTATTTTCCTATGTAATTAAAATTTTTATCCTATATTATTTCATTATTTATACCAACATTTGTCTTCCTATCATATTAAAGTGAGTCCTACCTTTATTAATATAAGTAATTCTGCAATGAATATTGTTGAGACTTTCTAATCTGCTATCTACAGCAATCATTTTTAAATCGTCTGCATTTTTTAAACTTGGTGGGCTTGGTAAGACAGACTGCCTAATCCCACCCCCATAGCCTCTGACCTAGTAGGTGTAAGGTGCGGCAATGACAATTTGCCTGCACTGACGCTGCTGATCTAGGAGGTGGACTTTTACAATCACTGATATACGGGGTGTCTAAAAAGTCACCATACATAGGAAAAAATGGGAAATTGTAGCTAAATGTACCTTTACTTACAAAATATTTGTTACAAAATTTTACAAAATATTCTCTACGGATTGGCCACTTCTTTCTACACATACGTGAAGTCTTCTCTCCCAGTGATGGTGAACACATTCCAAATTATCTGTTGTTATGCAAGCCCATTAATTTTTTTCCTTTGTATAATTTTTTCCCCATGTTTGGGGGCATTCTATACAGTTAATTTTTAGAAGTAAAACTGTAGGGTTAATAATATATGCAGTTTTAAGGTTCTTGCTGTGCATTTCAAAGTTATTTCCTTGAAAGAATGTATGAAATTGCATTTTTTTTTTTTTTTTGACACAGAGCCTCAAGCTGTCACCCTGGGTACAGTTCTGTGGCATCAAAGCTCACAGCAAGCTCCAATTCCTGGGCTTAAGCATTTCTCTTGCCTCAGCCTCCCAAGAAGCTGGGATTACAGGTGCCTGCCATAATGCCAGGCTATTTTTTGGTGGTAGTTGTCATTGTTGTTTGGCGGGCCCAGGCTGGATTTGAACCCTCTAGCTCTGGTGTATGTGGCTGGCGCCTTAGCCGCTTGAGGTATAGGTGCTGAGCCTCAAATTGCATTCTTTTTTTTTTTTTTTTTTTTGTAGAGACAGAGTCTCACTTTATCACCCTCGGTAGAGTGCTGTGGCGTGACACAGCTCACAGCAACCTCCAACTCCTGGGCTTAGGCGATTCTCTTGCCTCAGCCTCCCGAGTAGCTGGGACTACAGGCGCCCGCCACAAAGCCCGGCTATCAAACTGCATTCTTAACAGTAAGTGTCATAGCATGGAGTATTTTAATTTTAAATCTTTTGTCATTTTCAGACATGATTTTGTCAAACATTGGAAACATTTACATCAGAAGGAAAATGGCTAAGTAAACACGGATATTCCTGATTTAGCAGTTAAAATGAATAAACTGGATCTGTGTGTATTAACAGAGAAAAATCACAAGCTATAAATTTGACTGAAAAAGGTTTTAAAACATATAAAAAATACCAATTGTATATCAATTAAGATATAAAGAACACTCAAGTGTGTAGCAAGGACATAGAGGCTATATGTGAAGGAATGATTACATAGCAAACTCAGGATGGCTGTTTGCTCCTTCTGTGAAAAGAGCTCAAATCAGATGGCAGTAAAGAGGCTTCCATTACCTCTGGTACATATATGTGCAGGTGGTACATGTATGTCTTTATAAAAAGATTTAAAGTTAATATGCCAACACGTTAAGGTTTGTTAAAGCTGGATACCTATTGACTTATACAATTTTAAAAAGAAAGAATGGGATCTTACAAATTTACTTGCATATTTTTAATTAGTAGTGAGGCTGAATATTTACTAAGACTGTTCTTTATCTTTTCACTACTTTCTCATTCCTCAGACACACACAATAAAAAATCCGATTTGGAATTCTTAGTAGTTGAACTTATTCACGTTTAGCTGTTGTACACGCTTTACTTTCTAAACATCGTTGGTTACATCTATTTTTGTTGTTGTTGTTAAAGGGCGAGTTGAAAAAGATCTATGAAAACAGAAGCAAATGAAAAAAGAAGTATATTAAGTTACTTTATAATTCACTAGTGAATTAAAAATACACATATATGCAGCTATTTAGTGTTAATTACCTTAAGCCAAAATTGAGAAGAAAGAAAATCATGGCAAAGATCAATCATGGCCACTTGAAGATATGAGGTCTTAATCCGTGGAAACTATACCTGTTATTGTGTAAGGAGAAAGAATCTATGGAGATAGGTTTGAATTGAGTCTTAATATGGAGAGATTATCTGAGTGGGCCCTAAATGCATTCACAAGTATCCTTATATGAGAGAGGAAGAGGGCGATTTCAAATATATGGAGAAAGAGGTGGCAATGTGACCGTTGCAGCAGAGACTGAAGTGATGTGCCGTGGTAGAGAAGCTGGCATCTACCAGAAACGGGAGTAGATTCTTCCTTAGAGACTGGAGGGAGCCCAACCTTGGGACACTCTGATTTCTGCCCAGTAACACTAATTTGGGACTTCTGGTGTCTAGAACTATGAGAGAATGAATTTCTATTGTCCTAAGCCAACAAGTTTGTAGTAATTTGTTATAGCAACTGTAGTATACAAATACATTTTTATAAGCCTATAATTTTCCTTTGATAATATCTTGAAATTTTCAGTTACTTTTTAAGAATATTAAATACATCATCAAAGATTATCTTTTAGGTTAAACATTTTTTTTTGTTTAAATAAAAGATATGCATAAAAATGGCCAAATGTTATACATTTTATAGAGGTATTATTGATAGACATTTTTTTACAATTTCAAAGTGAATTGTATTGAAAATGTCAATGTGATTAACTGCAAAAATGCTTTGGAAAGGAGGGGAAGTGTGTTTCATGTTACCACCGAGCGACTTATTTTGCCCACTTTTCTGAAGCAATTAAATCATAATTAAATATTCCTATGAACAAGATCATAAACTACTCTGAAAAAATGAAGAGGTTTATAACATGATCTAACATATTATAGATCAACTATAATAATATGATAACTTGCAACATCTTAAAGGGAGAAATTAAATGGAGAAATTACAACAAATAAAGTTGAAGATTATAGTTTTAGACAAGCGTGTGGAAGAATTATAGTGGTTTATTTGTTTGATTATTATTATTATTATTATTATTGTTTTTTGTGTGTGACATGGACTCTCACTCTGTTGCTCATATTAGAGTGCCATGGCCTCAGCCTAGCTCATAGCAACCCCAAACTCCGGGGTTCAAGCCATTCTCACGCCTCAGACTCCTGAGTAGCTGGGACTACAGGTGCCTGCCACAATACTGGCTAAATTTTTCTATTGTTTTTTTTTTAGTGGAGACAGGGTCTCGCTCTTGCTTAGGCTGGTCTGGAATGCTTGAACTCAAGTTATCCTCCCACCTGGGCTTCCCAGAGCACTAGGATTACAAGTGTGAGCCACTGCACTCAGTCTAGTTATTTGATTGTTTATGAGAAATTGACTTACCAGCTCTCAAATATTGTCCTTTTGTAAAATAATATAGCAGAGAATCTAGATTTGGTCTTGATTTTAAATGCATCTTATAGACCCATTGATTTGTTTCATTTTCTAATGTTTAGAAGGACACTTTTACTTTGAAATAACTCTGTATTCATAGAAAGGCACGAAGAAATTTATAGAGAGGTCCCATGCTCCCTTCCCTCAGCCTCCCCCTATCTATACATTACATTGCTGTAATACAGAGGCATCTAACCTTTTAGTTTCTCTTGGCCACATCGGAAGAACAAGAGTTATGTTGGGCCAACATTAAATACAGAAACACTAACAAAAGCTGATAGCCAAAAAAAGAGGTCTGTGCATAATTTTCATGAGATCCACCACCAAAAATAAACAAAAAGTCCTCACATAATCTTAGTTATTCAGCAGCCCATTCAGAGAGTCTTAAAATCATCAAGCAAGTCCAAAGTTTGTATTCATTAATATATAAAATGTACATATCTAAGTAATAAAACATCTTTGGGGTTTTTTTGAATATTTTTTATTATACATAAAAGAAAAGTGGGCAACATAAAACTAGTGAGATAGTTGGCCTTGAGGAACTAATGCATCAATATCTGGTTTGATGGAAATAGTTGCAAATCTCAGTGAGTTATCAAGGTGCTCATCAGATATTTTTATCCTAATTTTACTGTTAATGTATTTCATTCTTGAAAATAGTCACTCCCAAATGTAGGTGCTATCAAAAAGCTATGACACACAAAAAACATGACTGTGAAGCAAGGGGTATTTTCCTCTGGGAGGACAGGGCCTATTAAAATATAGTAAAGAGACATGATCAACTTTTCCTTTAAGTTGAATATTAGATTGCAGCTCTATTGCATTCCACTTGAAAGTTAGCGGGTAACACATTTATACTGACTGAAAATGGAGTCACAAATGCACTCAAATACTGATTATTTTTCCAGAAATTTTGAAATCTGTTTTCAAATTTTCATACTGAAGTGAAAAGCAAGGCTAAGTAGTTTTCACTGTTCATAGGGATGTGTTTAGCCAAAGTGTCGAAATGCATAAAATTGTTTGCCTTAATTTGAACTTGCCATAAATTCAGTTTCATTTGGAACACTGTTAGGGTTTGCAATATCATATTGATCAGTTGGTTTTCACCTTGAAGACGGATGTTTACCTCATTTAAATGAGTGGTTAAATCCACAAAAAATGGTGAAACAAATAAGTTGGTTTTCATCTTTGAGTTCTGGCACAAATTTGGTTTTCAATACCATAAATGGTATGAAATGACTTGATGACATATCGCAAATGATAAGATCTTTTCAACATTTGGCTTTGACTTAGGCATCTTACTGCTGAAAAGTAAATGATGTTGCCATAGTCAGCATCAATACTTTTACAGAATTCCTGGAATTGCCGACGATCCAATCCTTTGGCCCTTATGAAATTCACAGTCTTGATGACGATTTGAGTGAAGTTTTTCATTTTTAAAGCTTTCGCACATGAATTTTCTTGATATACTATGCAATGACCCTTCCTTAAATGTGACTTTGGGCAGCAATTGCATCCTCCTCTATGAACTTAAAGTTCTTCTCTGTCACCTACTATTTCTGGGGCACCCTCAGTAACTACAGCAGTTATATTGACAATGGGCAAAGAAAATGGCTTTAACCTAGTTTTTACTGTTTCATACAAATCTCTTGATTTAACTGTGTCTTTTAATGGCACTAAAGAAACCATTTCTTCAATGACATTATATCCATCATCAATACCTCTAATAAAAATGGCAAGTTGAGCTGTATTTGTTGCATCAGAGCTTCCACCCATTACTAAAGCATAGAATTTAAAATCAGCAGCTTTACTCTCTGAACTTCTTTGGATAGATTTTCCATTTTCTTCAATTCTCCTGGCCATATTGTCTGGTGAGACAAAGTGATTTTAGAAATATCCCCCTTTTTTCAGGGCAAATTATATCTGTCATGCTTTTCCTTCATTGGTTAATGAACTCAGTATCAGTAAATGACTTTGATTTTTTTGTTATTAATATGCTACCACATGACTAGCTTTTGTAATGGATTCTGTCTCAGTTGTAACTTTAAAAAAATTGTGTTGAGGAGACAGATTATTTTTAAGTTCCACTATTTTGTCTTTATCACACAATCCTTCATCCACATTGAATTTTACAGCATGTTTTTGTAGATGATGCCTTTTCAAATTATAGTCTTTGAAAACCTGCACGAATTCCTCACACTATAAGCACAGTGCCTTACTATTTACCTCAACGAAAAAGTATTCTTCTGTCTACTTTTCACTGAACAATCTTCCATAATTTTTCATTGGGAGGCTTCTATTTTCTTTTGAGGTGTTGTAGAAGCCATGCTGGGATTAAAGAATAATAGATACTGTTATTATGAAAATTAATTGGCAAGAAATAATAACACATACTTTTATTATGAAAATAATTGACAGGAAAATAGGAAGCAAGGTTTGGGTCCTTCCACATCCCAGCTACCAATGCAGGGCAAGGTGGTGGGACAAGTGTAAATCCTGAAGGGTAAGGGGTGAGGTGCTGCGGAAGAGCAGAAGTACCTTTAATAATCAAATAAGGGTACTTATCTGACTTCTAAATAATATTAAACACCTAATGTTCCAATGGAGGGTTGAAATATTATTGATAATTACTGCCTCCCCAAGTCACCACAAGCACATGTAATGTCTGATGGTATCAATTCGACTGTCTTCACTTGTAAGATAATACACTGGGAGCTCATACCCTATAAAATTGAAGCCAGGCAGGTGTACAAATAGTGAAAGTAATACAAATGCTTATTTTATGTGACATTGGGACACGACATTGTCCTCTACAAAGTACATGCTTGGAACATGGTTCTCAAGCATATCATGAGAACCATGTTCCAAGCATGTACTTGGAACTCCAATCAAGTTCCACCAACACAGAAAAATCTCCTAATATTTTAAGTAAGTTTACAATTTTGTATTGGGCCACATGCATAGCCGTCCTGGACTGCACGCAGCCCTCTGGTTGTGGGTTGAACACCCCTGCTGTAATACAGTATCAAACCTAGGAAATTAATGTTGATACTATCTGTGCAGTTTATTCAGATTTTGCTAGCTTTACATGCAGTATTTGTGTGTGTGCATCTGTGTGTAGCTTTCTGCAATTTTATCATATTTATCTTCACGTAATCAAAATTGAAATAGTTAATCATCAAAAAAAAAAAAAAGAAAGACTTAATCATCCCCACAGGTTCCTTCATGTTATCTATCCTTTTATGACTATCCTCATCCTCTGCTCTCTTTTCTTTACCCATCAACAATTACTAATCTGTTCCCCATGTCTAAATTTGTTTTATGTCATCTATGTTTTGTACATCGGATTGTGTGGCATACACATTTATAACATTAGCTTTTTTTCTTACACACAATTTCGTTGTTATGCATCCATATTGTTGCATTTATCACTAGTTTTTTTTTATTTTTATTGCTGATGGGTATGTCATGATATACAGTAGATGTACCACAGCAACTGCACAGTAAACAGTTGCACTGTTTACCACAGTGCAACCATGCACCACTGAAGGGTGCTTTTTATGTGCTTGTTTATCATCTGTGTATTTTCTTTGGTTAAATATCTCGCAAGTTATTTTTTTCACCTATTTTCTAATTGGATTGTTGTTTTTTTAATATTGAATTTTGAGAGGTCTTTATATAACATAATACTCATTCTTTGTCAGATATGTGATTTGCAAATATTTTCTTCCCATCTATATTGTTTTCAATTTCTTAGCGGGGTCTCACAGAGCAAAAAGTTTTTGATTTTGATGTGGCCCAGTTTATCAGATTTTCTTTTTTTGTATCACACATTTGGTGTCCAGTCTAGCAATTCTTTCATTTGTTCTAGGTCCTAAATATTTTTTATATTTTTAGACACTTCATAGTTTTATGTATTACATTAAATTCATGATCCAGAGGTTTAGGTTTGAGGTTTGTATTTTTGTCTTTTTAAAAAATTGCTCTATTATCATTGTATCATTTTTGCTCCTTTGTTGAAAATTAATTAGACATATTCATGTGGTTCTATTCCTGGGTTCTCCATTCTGTTGCATTAATATTTGTGTTTTACCACTCTTCTCTGTCTTGATTCCTGCTGCTATACAGCATGTGTTAACATTGAGGAGTTCCTACCCAATCTCCTTTTGTTTTTCAAAATTCATCTGATTATTCTAGAGCCTTTCATTTCTCACATAAATAAGCTTGTCTATGTTTAAACCTTACTGAAATTTATAGAGGCATTGCACTAAACACATAAGTTTATTGTATTGAGACTTGTAATTCAAGAGTACAATATTTCTTTCTTTTTATTTATTTACTTATTTTTTTGAGACAGAGTCTCACTATGTTGCCCTGGGTAGAATGCCATCGTGTCACAGCTCACAGCAACCTCAAACTCTTGGGTTTAAGCTATTTTCTTGCCTCAGCCTTCCAAGTACCTGGGATTACAGCCACCTGCCACAACACCTGGCTATTTTTTTTTATTGCAGATGTCATTGTTGTTTAGCAGGCCTGGGATGGTTTCCAACCCTTCAGCCCTAGTGTATGTGGCCTGCATCCTAACTACTGAGCTATGGGCACCGAGCCCAAGAGTGAAATATTTCTGTCCAAGTATTTAAGTCTTCCTTTATTTCGTTCATTAGAATTTCATAATCATAATTATATGGATTCTATCTATGTGTAGTTAGATTTATGCCTAATATTTTTATTTTATTTGGGGAAATTATAAGTGGTATTGGCTTTTTGTTTTTGTTTCCATTTGTTTGTTATGATATCAGTACCATGTGCTAACCACTTGGGCCACAGGAGCCATTTGTTTGTTGATGATACATAGAAATGCTCTTTATTTTTGTATGTTGATTTTGTTTCTCATGATTTTATTGAAATCAGTTATTAGTTCTAGGAGGTTCTTATTTTGTAGATTCCTTGGGATTTTATATGTAGATAATTATCACATCTACAAATATAGATAGATTTGTTTCTTTTTTCCCATTCTATGCAGAAAATTTTATTATTTTTCTTGCCTTATTGCAACGGCCAGAACATCCATTGGCATGCTGAATTAGAATGATGAGAGTGAATAGTAAATGTTCTTGCTTTGTTCCTGATATTAGATGAAAAGTCAGTCCTTCATTACTAGGTATGACATTAGCTATGGATTTTCTTGTAAATGCATTTTATGAGATTGAGGAAGTTCTCTCCCATTCTGGGGTATGGACAATTTTGATTCAGAATGGGTATTGAATTTTGTCAAATGTTTTATTTGTGTCAGTGGATTTGATTTTATAATTTTTTCTTTGTTTTATTAATGTGATGTATACAAGCCTTACATAATTGAAGTAAAACCTACTTTGTTACAGTATGTAATTTTTTTTGTACATCGTTGAATTTGGCTTCGTAACATTTAGTTGAGGATTTTTGCATCTAAATTCATGAGAGATATTAGTTTGTCTTTTATTATTTTTTTGGTATTGTCTTCATTTGGTTTAAAAATCAGGATAATAGTGACCTCATAAATTGTCTTTGAAAATGTTTCTTTCTATTGTATTTTTGAGAAGAATTTGTAAAAATTGATCTTAATTATTTAAATATTTGGGAAAAATCTTTAGTAAAACTATCTCGGCCTGAAGATATTTTTTTTCTGTGAACTTTTAAATTTATTTAATATTTATAGGGTTGTTCACTTTATCTGCTTTTATCTTGGTAGTTTCTGGTTTCTTAGGAATTGGTCTATTTTTTCTATGTTGTGAAATTTATGAACACAAAGTTGTCTGTAGTTTTCTTTTATTATCCTTCAGCAGCTGCAGAATCTTTTGTGGTATCCCCTATTTCATTTGATATTGGTGACTTATGTGTTCTTTCCTTTGTCACTCTTGTTAGAGAGTCATCAATTTTTAAGTATTTCTTGAAGAAACAGATTTTATTTTAATAATTTTCTCTATTATTTTCTGTTTTCAGTTTCATTATTTTTTGTTCTTATGTTTATTATGCATTTTCTGCTTTCTTTGGATTCAAAATGTCTCATTTTTATTTCTTCCCTTAGGAGCTTAAATCATTGTTTTGAGACCTTATTTATATTGTAAGCATTTAGTACTGTAAATGTCTCTCTCAGTACTGCTTTGGTTGTATCCTAAACTTTGCATAGTAAGTCTCATTTTCATTTAATCTCATTTAGAATTATTTTTGGAATTTTCTCTGACCAATAAATTATTTAAACATGTATTTTTAGTTAATAAGTATTTGAAGATTTCCTTTTATCTTTCTGCTAGTGATTTTTTAGTGTGAATCCTTTATAGTTAGAAGAAATATTCTGTATAGTTTTAATTCTTTTAAACTTGTTAACGTTTATTTTGTGACTCAGGATATGAACCATCCTAGGAGTGTTCTGTGAGCACTTGAAAATATTTTCTGTTCTGCTCTTGTTGGGTAGAGTGTTCTGACATATCAATTAGATCCAGTTGGTCGATGTTCTTGTTCAGTTTGTCTGTATTTCTGATGATTTTATGTCTAGTAGTTCTATCAATTTTTGGTAACCAAGTGGCATATACTAACTTCTAAAGCAGGGTTATAATTCTGTCCTTCCTCACAGAGATATGAAAGACTATCAATGAAAATGGGGCAAAACTCCTATCATTTAAGTTTGTATAAAACATTTACATTAAATATTGAAACTTAACTGTAAATCATCAAAGTATAAGGGGAAAATTCTTTCATTTTTGTAGCTTTTTATAGTTTCGGACAGTTTAAAGAAAGAAAAGGAATACTGACGGTCTCTCACCAACATTTTGCCATACAAAAGCATCAATAAGGTGATTACAAAACAAAATGGAAGCAGAAAATAAGAAGAGAAAGAAATAAATGTTTAATTTAGCTATGGATTAATTATACTACTATTTAATACTGGGAAAAAGAGCTTCAAAAGCCTTAGAGTCTCAGTCTCATCCATATGATCACTTCATTTTCTGAAGTAAGAATAAGTAGGTGATGTCTTCAGTTCTTTTTCTTTTCTTTTTTTTGAGACAGAGTTTTAGTATGTCACCCTCGGTAGAGTGCCGTAGCATCACAGCTCACAGCTACCTCAAACTCTTGGGCTTAAGTGAGTCTCTTTCCTCAACCTCCCAAGTAGCTGGGACTACAGGCGCATGCTATTTTTTGTTGCAGCTGCCGTCGTTGTCTTGGCTGGCCAGGGTGGGTTTGAACCTGCCAGCCTCCACGTACGTGGCTGGCGCTGTAACCAGTGTGCAACGAGCACCAAACCTCAGTTCCATTTTATAAACAGAGTGACTTAGATTCAGAGGATTTAAGTTCAAGGGTTACCGTTGCACTTCAGAAATCATTGTTAATTCTCACAACTTTCAATGCCCTCTCTCCAATACTTTTTACAAACTAATGTTAGATTATAAACATGAAGAAAATAGGAAATGTAGAACACTGCATACAAAATGGGATGCTGACTTATTCCATCCAGTAATTTGGCCACTAAATTCTGCTCTACTCTAATATTCCAGTTTAGTTCTTTTCAATATTGTGATCTCATACAAAACTTTAAGAGCACTTTTATTTTTTCTTAAAATTAAATAGCTTAGGAATTTCTATATACCTTGAAGACTAGATTGTTGATTTTTTTGTAATGTATTTTTAAGCAAAATATTTTTCCAACTTAAAAGCAAAGCAAAAGAACAACAAAGCTAAGAAAGGAAACTAAATAAAAAGGCAGTTGCCATGGAATCTTTAAAATTAGGCTTGAAAAAGCAAGAGGATTTTCAATTCTATTGAAAGAAAAGTAAAAAAAAAAAAAACCAACACGATAGCGATTCCATTGCTGTACACCTTAGTGTATAAATCTGCCATTAGAACTATAAACAGGTTTAACAGTGGATTTTGTACTTTTATAGCTGCTCTTTGATAATGTAAGAGAAAAATTAATCCTTTATAGCCCGTAATTATCTGGTTATAGCTTTTTAAAGATATCAACTCAAGCTATCTTAATACTTTTATATTAAATTGTCCTTGAAAAAAAATGCAACCTATTCCAAAAATACCTTTATAAGACAAATAATAAGGCAGTTTATGTAATAATTAGAGGAAATGTTAGTCTTTCAACAAGTATAAACCATCAGCTTTTCCAGAGACTTGGGTATGATTTTTTTTCATAGGGATGAAGACGGGAAATAAATTTATAATGCCAGCTTTATGAGCCGAGGAGTCTAGGTGAAGATTTGCAAGTGAGGAAATCCTTTATGCTATCAATATTCTTGGTTAACATTTCAACTCCATATATGAGATTAGCCTTTGGATAATGTCTAAGTTGATAATCAAGAGCACACTAATTAATAATGATTGAATCCTTCTTCTTCTGGTGAATGAGTCATGCTCAGTTTTATTAGAGTTTATTATAGTCTTTATTTGAAAGCTTACCACTCCGCAACCATGCAACCCTGGACGAAAGTCAAGTGTGCGAGGCAGAGTGAGAAGAGAACGGAACCTCCTCTGATGAGGAGGACATGGTTTACTTTTAGTTCTTAGTCAAGTATTTAGGTGGCAATGTTTTCAGAATGTCATGATCACAAGGGGCCATAGGGAGAACCCGCTGTAAAGTTAATAGTTTTTAGGACATATTCTTAGCCACAGTAAAAAAGAGGGCTCAGTTTCTGATAAATCATTGTCGATAGTAAAAAAATAAATCATTTTCAAGAGAACTTGCCTTTAACAAACAGGGAAACAAACCCTTAGTTTCTCAGAATCACAACTAGTTATTTAACATTTTCTTTATAGAGAGAAGTTTGAGGTGGTGCTGAAGAGTAAATCAATTATCTGCTATTTTGTTTCTCAATGACTGAACAGTTTCTTGCTGTCTCCTTTCTTTTTCTCCCCCACTTCCCCTCCCCTCCCCCTCTGTCTCATACTCTCCAGCAAAACAAAAGCTTATGATATTTCGTGGTGATAGGATGGGAGAACGGAAGGAATAAATTTGAATGTGCCAGTTACTGTGAGATTTGATTGACTCCATTCAGCAAGTACAGATATTCTCTTTTTACAAATAAGGAGACCCAGGCTCGGAGAGATTTGTTGAGAAGGGATGCAAATAAAATGTACGTCCCTTCCTTCTGTTCTCAAGCTTTGAGTGTGACCGCATACAAAGTAGATCATCTCAGTCAGAAGCCAATTCTATCAAGATGTTACTGATTTAGCTTGGGAAAAGCTCTGGGGCCCCATTTTCTGTGAAAAAAACTGACGTTTAAAACACAATATTGTGTTGTTTTCTGCAGTGTAGATGATAAAAGGCATGAAGAGTTCTTACTTTCCCCAAAGGATCACAAAGTCAAAGTCTATATGAAGTGGACTTTGCAGGTATTGCTGTGGTTTCCCTGAGCAACAGAACCTGTGAGTGGTGAAGCGTGGTGTCTCTGTGGGGAGGGAAGAGTGTCATCCTTTCCTGTTTTCCCATTCATACAGCGCCCTGAATTTATGAGGAAATTATGTTCTGAGTTCTTTTACAAAAAACTTGCTTGGTATTTGAAGCAGCGTGTGAAGTGTTGATTTCCATCCTGATACTCATCAGCACCTTAGGGAAGCCAAAAAGTAGCAGGGGCACAGAACTAACCGTGTTTCTTGGAAGACGATCACCGATTTGAAAACAGTCTCTGGTGGAAAGTACATGATTTTTAGTTGGAGGACAAAGAAAAAATAATGACAGCCCTCACCAATCTTCATTTCATTCATTCTCTAAGTCTCTCCTCCCTGCTCCTAATTCTCTCCCTTTCTAACGCCTATTCATGTGGCTTCAGTTCCAGTGAAAAAATTGGATACGGCTGTTTCACTTTAATACATCTTGACTGGGCTGTTTGAATGGGTGCACCATTCTAGTCTGGAATTTTGGAAGATGGTGATAATTGACACAAGAGCCTGATAAAATTCCATTGCTAATTAAAATTAAAACTAAATTTTATTTTCCTTTCATAGGATCTCAGAAACCAAAGAAAAGGTAGGGGGGCAATAATAGATGTTAAAATTATTCATCTTTAGATCTTTCCTACCTGGCATGATAAAAATAGTAGTACTTGGAAATTCTCAATTTGTATGAGTGGTGAACAACATATCACACCTCTCTCTGCATACGTGGGTGCCTGCAAACTTTTTGTGACAGTTTGTTATGGTCCATCATTTCACTTCCAAGAAACACAGATGACAGTATCCTTTCTGATTCACCTGGGCAAGTTTCAACTGACTCAGCTTATCAGTTTGGCAGGGAAGGCTTCATTTGTTTCCATCTGCACAGATTTTACGTTTCTTGATTTTTGCGTATGTCAGTTTTTTGCATTAATAGTGAGCTTGATAGCAAATATAAGTTACAACATTCAAGTATTGTTTTTATGAGTGGCCTAAACCAATGGTTCTCAGTGAGAGGCAGGGCATTGGGGACCATCTGTTGATTGTCGTGACAAGGGGAGGGGTTGTTGTTACTGGCATCTAGTGGATAGAAGCCAAGATGTGGGTAAACGTTATTCAATGCACAGAATGATCCCCCGCAACAAAAACATTACCCGAATCAAAATGTCAATAGTGTCAGGGCTGAGAAACCCTGGCCTATGGGAAGCAATGTGCGGAAATTACCTAAGTGCTGTAGAGCGGGTGTCCTAAACAACAGAACTTATCTTCTCACAGTTCTAGGATCTGGAATTCTAAGACCACGGTGTCGGCATGGTTGAGTTCAGGGGAAGTCTGTAAGAGTTCTCGTCCTGTGTCACAGACAGCCTTCTCACTGCATCTTCGTATGTTCCCTGACAGCTCTTCTTAGACATTGAGTGCATCGTGAGGGCCCCACCTTCATCACCTCAGTACGCCTAATTATCTCCCAAAGGCCATGTATTTAAATTATATTAAATTAAATTACATTGGGGGTGAGGGCTTACAATCTGAATTTTGGGGGACACAATTTGGTACATAGCAAATGTTTATTCCCATGAAATCATATATAGAAAAGACATGGTTGTCAGAACCTAGCATTGCTCTCAAGGACTGGAGTGCATTGTTATTTTTAAAAGAAATCTTTCATGTTTACAACACTGTTTTCTCTTCGATAAATATTTGTGAAGTCTATTTCATTATATCTAGAGTTTCTGGAGATGAATTATTCAGACAGATAGTTTCAAACCTTCTGGAATGAAGGAGAAGGAAAAATATTATGGTCAATATGACTTGTGCTTCTATATTTGCTGCTTCATGTTTTGACAGCATTTGTATTAGAAATGGCATGGAATTTCAGTTCAAATTTGGTTTTGAACTTTTTTATGGGTCTGTGTGTATTTAGTTTCTTTATTTCCTGGACTTAGACTTTTTTTGTATTATGGTAAGCATAGTTTTTATTTTTATTATTTATTTTGTATTGTTTCAGGTTAATTTGAGGGTACAAAGAAATAGGTTGCAATATTTGCATTTGTTAGGTAGAGTCCCTCTTATAATTATGTCCCCCACAAGAGGTGTGCCATCTACCCTAACTTAGTGTCCATTAAGTGGGAACATGCCTTAGACATTTTTTAGGAAAGCAGAGGAGTAGTTGCCTAAAGCAAAAACGTTAGGAGCAGTGAAGAGAGCTCGTGGCTTCAGGACTTCTTCTGGGGGTAGGTGATAGTTGCATAACTTTTGACTGGAATTTAATATGAAAACCATTGAATTGCATACTTCAAGTGGGTGAATTTTCAAGTTGTTCTGCCATCCTCTGTTCAGTTCTTTAGGCTGCCTAACATTTTTTGTAATAAGTTCCTCATAATTCTTCTTTCAACTGTTAATTATGCTCTGTCCAGGTAAATACAGAAAAGTAGAAAGAATGCCTGTATATCTAGCATCTAGTTTCAATTATTATTACCATTTTGCCATATTTGCTTTATAATGTGGATGCAGGTGTGTGTATTTATTTATTTTTTTGTGGTAGATCACTTGAAAATACAGGCAGGATGACACAGTGCTCCTAAGTACTTCAGTGCAAACCTTAAAGAGAAGGTCACTCTCCCACTTAAGCATACATAGTACTTTTACCACACCCAAGAAAGCTAACAGAAATTTCCTGATATCATCTTGTAGTCAATCGGTGTCCTAATTTTATAATCAATATTTTATTCCAAAAATATGTCTCACTATAGCTAATGACTTGGTTTCATAATTTATATATTGTTCTTTTTTAACAATAGTGATCACTTTATATCAAGACAAACAATGACGCTAAAAATGAACCGCAGACCTTTCTTGGCTCCAAAGCCTGTTGGTTCTATTGTGACTCTGCACTACTATTATCAGATTTCAATTATTTTGTGAGAAATGATATGCTATATCATTTATATGCTATAAATCATTTAACTCTGCCTAGCCATGTGTAAGCGCTGTCTAAAACCAAACTATGTTTTTCAAAGCACATGAACAAAAATAACACTTCACATTCCATTTTCCACTTAGTTTATTTAAATAATTTTATTGATTTATAAATTTGATAATCATTCCATTATTAAGATATACATTTTAAAACTAGAAATAACATATACATTTTTGAATTTCGCATTCATATGAGGGTACAAATGACTAGGTTACATTGCTTGCATTTGCTAGGTGAAGTTCAAGTTGTAGCTGAGTCCTTCACCTGGGGGGTGCCCTGTATACACTCACATCGTGCACATTAGATGAGAGCTTACTGATCCTCCTCCCTTCATTCCGCTCCCCTTTCCTTCCTCCCCCCACTTGAATATACTAGTTTTTATCTCTCCTTTGGGCACACAACTGTTTATCTATTGGTTTCATATTACTATTGCATACATTAAAAAATGTTCTTCATTTGATTCTTTCATTTAAATTGGAAAGAATTCCTCATAATTCCCGCAGTTTTCAACCAATAATTAAATGCCCTGGATTATAAAATAATGTGTCATTGATGTTTGTTTTGACATACATGTTTCTATCCTGAACCATCCTGTATTTCAAGATAATCCCTTCATAAAGGTGTTATCTCTTGACAATGAGATTCATTTGAATTTTACAATGATTCATAAAGCCGTAGTTCTAAAATAGCAATAAAGAAGAGAATCGTATTACCTAGTCCTACTCTGTTGCTTATGGTGTTAGATGAGTTGCTTCGAATGCGTACTCTCCCACTTTCAGGTAAAAGTGCTGCAGGCACCCTTTGTTCCTGCCACTTGCTCACTCCTCCCGGGGTGATGCTGAGTTGCTTACATTCCATTCTCATATTTATATTTCTTTTTAACAACTCTCAGAATAGACCACAAATGTAGTAGCATAAAAGTAGTATATATATATTTTTAATTGTGTCTCTTTAGGAGAAAAGGGCTTTCTTCCAAGGCTTAGGCTGTGTTTTCCAAAGTTGTGTCTTTGAGTAGTTAGTGGGATCTAGATGCTTCTGCTTTAGTTGTAAGGGGAGAGAATGCAACAATAATTGGGGGGGGGGGGCAAGTGATGCTCCACAGAAGCTGCCCTAGAGACATGGCTAGGGTGTGCAGGCTTTTTATTTGGAAGGCCAGGACATCATGTCTTTGTCACAAAGTATTTCAAATTTTGTACAAGTAAGGACAATAAATCAAGTGAAGGAACTTGATATTTTGGTTGAAAGAGCTGGGACAATCAACCAGGAGGAAGCACCTTTGGGTAGGTGATGGCTGACTTTAAACCTATGAAGGACTTAAAAAAGGAATATGTGTATATTCTCTGGGGTCCTAATAAGTAGAAAATACAGGGGAACATATTTTATTAAATGTAAAGAAAACTTCATAATAGTGTAAATTGCACCTTTAAAAGTATTTCCTTTTTGTGCCATAACTTTCATCTAGTAAAATATACTAACCTTAATTATACAGTTTGAAAACTTTTTACAGAAAGGAAGCCACTGTTCTGAATTCTGTCACCCTACATTGCCTACTACACCTTTTTCCTGAACTTTATTCATATCAATGGAATCATGCACTATGTAATGGTTATCTCTTATTTCTGTAGCTCAACACTCTGACAGTGAGATTTAGTGTTGTTGTTGGGTGGTTTGATTATATGAATTCTTATACAGTATTTCATTCATTCTTTTACATCTTTTCAGTGAAAATGCTCTTGAGATCTATTTGGCTATACAAAAAATGCTTTTTGAGCCTCTTCTGGGTACTGGGATTCCTGAGCCATTTATGATGCTATTTCCATGAGGACTCAGTCCTGACCCCTAATTATAAAGAGCTCCAGCCTAGGTAAGCAGAAGCTTGGACCCACCTGTTAGTTAGGTCTTGCCTTAGCATCAGTCCACAGTCTTCCATGGTAACATTCCTCAATTTCTGCAGAGTTGGCTCAGGTCTTATTTCTAATCTACTGCAGTGGTTTGCTATCCTTGCCGAGACACATGCTATCTTGAACTTCATCCATTTGGTTGTATTCTTGAGGTTCTGCCTAATTCTTTCCTCTCCCAGTTTTCAGCCAAATAACTTTTCAGGGAATGACCATGAACCTATATACTCTTACCTACAGAATTAGGTCTTGGGTATGGTAGGGAAGCCGTGCTGGAAATCCTATGAAGCCTCTATTCATACTTCAACTGCTAGATACCACTCTGGATTAGATTTTCTTGCATATTACTAATAGGGCAAAGCATTTAAAGCAGGCCCTACCTTTGTGCATGGCATATTAGGCAAGCGGACCATATACTTGCACAGAGGTGTAAGTTAAACTGGGTTGGTTTTTCATATCTTTCTTGCACTTTCTCCCTTTGCTCATTTACCCAACCCACTGAACTCCAGGGCTTCCGAAGCTTGAGATCCTATGTAAGTTATGACCTGTCCAAAGATGGACTAAATTACTTTGAGAATTTTGTTTTGACTGTTACTTATCACCAGAGATGGTCAGGCACATGGATATACTCCCCAAGAAATGCTATTAAAAATTCAGGTGTGTGTTTTACCCTAAGGGCACCTAGATGATAGTGCCAACTGAACTCCTTAATACCTACATGATTCCTGAAAAAATGATGATCTTCCACAAAATGTTTTTCATCTGTAAAAAAAATGGGTATTAGTAACTCTCACGGTAGTATGTGCTATGTAGATAACTAGAGATATGTGCAAGCCTGTTGTAACACTGGTTATTACTTTCTGGTTTTCATTATTTCCTTTGGTTACTTTCTCCCAGGTTGTCAGAATTAAGGATTGTTATAATTGTAGACAAGAGCAGAAGTTTGACCTCAAAGACTTCTCTGCTTCTCTGGAAGTGTAAACCTTTATTACTTGATTTATCTTAGCGATCAGAAGATGCTTCTTAGAACTTAAAGGCCCATGATGTATTAGAGACAGTTCTGATCCTGAAAGGAGAGAGGAATGGACTTTTTGACTCTGGAGATCTCAGTGTTTTTCTCTCATGGTGAAATCCTATTCTCTACGAGCATGTGAAGCCCATGGACAGGGTCAGGACTATCCATGAATTTGAGGTTGTCTTTTTGCAGATACGGAGTTTGACGTTTGCACTTTTGCCTCCATGCTCATAGTACCTTACATCTGGATGCCTGGAAGAATGTGAGTCCAATAAACTCAGCTTGAAAAGACAGATGGGATCTTGTCACTATATTTTTAGAAAAAGTGAAGAAAGGTCATGACTAAACCAAACCAGTGAAGAGGCCACAGCTATTTAGTGCAGTGGAAAAAAGAGTGTGAATTAGTCAATTGTTAGAATATGAGGATAATTAAACTAGTACTTCATAAATAAAGAGCACTAATTTCATGGCATGTTCATGCTGTGTTTTAGAAAATCAAGTTACCATCAGTTGTAAGATATACCATTATTTTGTGTGCCTATAAGTTTAAAAAAATGCTGACAATTAAACTATAAGACAGTACTTTAACAATAACAATAGTCCTCCGAGACCAGACCCTCATTTATTGAAATATCTTTTATCTATTTTGAGAGATTTTTCAATTTCTCCACTCTTATTGAAGATGGTTCATTGTGTCATATTTCAGTAACAAAATATATTTCTCGTGTGTGTAGGTTATTCTTTCCTGTGGGCCCATAAAGCAATTGGCTGGTGTTTTGTAAAAACCTGAGCAATTGCAGTTGTTTCTCCAATGACAAATATTTGCTTCATTAAAATTTATCTTTTGCTCTATTTTCATACTTTTCTGCTTATAAAAGAAATTTTTGTTTCAATGCTGAAGCATCACATAAGCTTTTTGAAAATATTTTAAATGGCAATTAAAATTGGCATGCGTAGTACCAACAGACAAATTACCCAATTGCTATGATGAAAAAATGAATGGCTACGACCATGTTTGTTTATGCACAGGAAATGACAACTACATCGTGACTAGCAGTGATTTTAAAATGCCATTGGTTACAAGACACGACCTAACGTTAAAATGTGATAAACATGTATGTCTTAGAAAAGTTGAAATAAGATAGCTGTTGTGGGGAAATGAATTCCATATTCCAAAAAGTTTGGAAACCTTGGACTTACCACAGTTATGCAAGTTCCTTTTACTGTCAGACTTCACAGAGACTTTAATATGTTAATTAGGATTATGACTGTTCCAGGGATGCAGTGTTTGGCAAAATTAATTGCCCATAAATATTCCTTTGAATCACATGATTTAGACCACTGATTTGAAGGAAATACTGTAGAAAATGCTAGTGTAGAGAAACTGAAAATTAGAGCAGAAAGAATTTCAAGGAAGGAATTTTCAACAATGATGTGTTGTGGAGAACCCAAGAATAAAGGCCTAAAAACACCACTGGGTTTGTGAGGAAGTTGTTGAAATTTTGAGGATATTGTTAGAACAGAGCAGTGTAGATTAAAGACAGAGCACATGGAGCTAAAGGAAATGGTGAAGTCGAGTTAATTGATATAAACATATTTGAGAAACTTTGGCAATGAGCAATGGAAGACTGTAGTTCCACTTCCCAGTGTCTGTTCGGCCTCCATACCACGTGGCTCTGCTGGAAGGGGGTGAATATTTGTATCTTCTCTCCCACGATTTCAGAATCTATTATTATTATCTGTTATCTCAGACCTGTTCTGCTCTCAGCATCTCTCCTAGTCCTGCTCTGACTCAAAGGCATTACAGGTTAACAACTGCATGATACAAGATGCTACTGCATTTGTACAATGCGCTCCTTTGCATAATATCCACATTTCCCCCCCAAACTTTCCCCAAAAGGCCCCTCAAGAAAGTGGTCAGCTATGGGCCAGGAGAGACACATATGGAAAGGGCTACTGCTCCCCTGGAAAGCAGGCAGACTGTACCACCCTCCCACAGCCACCTTCTCTGTGAAGGCTTCCCCTGCCCTCTCTCCTGGGAACCTTTCTCTCCCTGCCACATAGGAGGCCAAGGCCAAGATGGCCATGCATGTAGCCAGCAGGGTGGGATTTTCTGAGGTTGCTCGGATCCTTGAGTGGCCAGGCATGTCCCTGGGGCCTGTGCAGGGATCCCAGTTCCCTCTGTGCAGCCAGGCCTCTGGCCTTGGCCTTTGCCCTGCACAGCCCCGTCTGCCTCCCCAACCCTGCCACTGCCCCCTCCTCTGATCATGGCACTTAGAGAGGTGTCTGTGGCCTATTCTCCTTGGATCCCAGATCAGCCTGGACTGGAACCCTGTGAACCTGGGGGACCCAGGCAGGAGGGCATAGTGGCCCGGAGGCTTGCTGGGCTCCTTTGCTCTAAGTAGTACTCCCCACGTATAATGCATATACTTATTTTTCCTTCAAAAATTTGGTGGAAAAATGCACACTATACATGGCAAAATATGGTATATAGCTTACATCCTTCTTGAAAGTTGTTACTGAGGACATGCTATTGAAGAGCTACAGACAGAGCACCTAATTTATGAATATGATGGGGAGGTGGAGGAGGGGGAGGAAGTAATAGGTCCACCAACACCCTGACGGACTGGAAAACTAGTGGCCATTAGTGGCTAAAGTGCTGAACTTCCAATTGAGGGGATTGGAGGGCAATAGTACAGATCATAGAGTTACTAATAGCTCTGATTTGTGCAAGAAAGAGTAAAGATTAGATTGATAGCCAGATTTTCCACATGCTAAAAAATACTTATCATTTTTTTGAGGATTAAAAATAGATTTTATTATTATAGGTCATTGAAACATACACAGAGCACAGAATGAGTTAATAAATGTTTTCCTTTTCTTTTTTCTTAGTACATTCTCACCAAGAGAACTTTTTTCCATTAACAATGTTAGTCTTAGTTTTTAGAAGTAATATGAATAACACTTCATAGTAATTAGGATTTTCAGAGGAAGTTTTGATAGGGAAAATAAGGTATTGTTAGCTAAATCTGTTGGAGCATAGAAAGCCATAGAACCTTATCTTTAAGAAATAAAACAGGAGGAAAATCAGGGAAGTTGAGGAAGAAAGAGTACGAAGTAGTGGGGATAAGAGTCTTAATAGAATGGAGCTTTCTCTTTTGGAATCCAACCTTGAGAGTCAACAAGGAATGAATGATAATAGAGAATGGAAATTAAAAATATTTGTGACATGGTTTTCCTGAAAAAATTTCTAATGACGAGATAAAAATGTTGAGTGAATTTAATGTAACATAAAACAAAATATATAGCGCATACCTCAATTTTATAAAACAACTTTAAGTAAAATTGAAAATGAAATAGATGTCAACAGATGTGTTTGGGTAGTAGAAATTGGAGTAATTTTTATTGTACTTTTATTTCTCCTTTTTTATATGGTATGTGTAGCATTATTACTACTAGGATTTTTTTCTAATTATATTTCTAAAAGTAGAAAAATCAATGCAAATATAAAATGTAGTGCCTAAGAGATTTTTAAAAAAGAATTTCATTTGAACTAAGAAATGAATAATAAAAAAGTTGGTGCAAGTTTAACATTGGTTTAATCAAAGAATATGTAGACCGAACAAAATTAATACACAGAATACTTTAAAAAAAACATTGCCCTTTGAATATAGCATATGTGACCTCAATCTCTACCCATCAAGTTGTTTCACTGCAACAAATTTACATTTTAAACTGTAAGTTTTAGTTAAAACTAATGAAACAAAAATAAAATTTGAAGGAATTATTGAACTGAGCCATCAGGGAAAGTTCTGTGTGCAACTGAGAATTTGTCATATACCTCCTTAATATGCTTATGGAAAAAACAAAAATACATTGAAAATCGCAGACATAGTGCCGAGGAGTCAGTTGTTGTATATTCAGCCACAGTCTTAGTGTCACTGAAAGAATGTATCATCTGCTGAAAATAGTCCCCAAGATGTTTACCTTCTGTGATTTTGCTTCACCTGCCCTAGCAACCAAGTCTCTCCTTTCTCTTTTATTGTGGTTGTGAGAGAAGTTCTCATGAGCAGCAAAAAATTAGCACTCATCCTGGCAAGGATTCTAATTGCTTAAATTAGAAACAAATGCTATGTTTTAGGGTCTTGATAAGAGCCCTGCAATAAATTAAGAATCTATTATAATAATATGGAATATTTTTGGTTTATGATTTCAATTTAAACAGGCTGGTAAATTCAACTGGTTAAAACATTGTAGATACTCAAAATTGTATCAGGCTTCATCTACGGGCCTGAGAACACGTGGGTAAATTGACTTCTTGTAGCAAATAGCTCTGTTCCCCAGACATAAATTTTCCCTTTAACATCTGGTTAATTATCTTGTCGAGGGGTTACCTATAAGAAGTGTCACTGAATCAGCAGAAATCCAACCCGGTACTAAAAATATCCTATTATATGTCCATTTCTGCATTATTGTAAGTTAGATACTCAGAGAAACCCGTTCAGGTGCAGCAAAACTAAAATGATGAAATTTATAAAATTAGTAATAACAGATAACTTGGCATGGGAAGAAAGAAATCCCAAGAGGTCAGAAATTATGCATAAATATAAATCCACATATTAATGGACTCTGGATTTGGTATTTGACCCAGAAGTATCTGGTTCCCTTGTAGCCTAACACTAGGTTTAAATGGATCATGTGAAAGTGTCAGGTGATCTGACCAGAGGACTAGGAAAAATAAGAAGTCAGACAAGACGCCTTCTCAAATATTTGGGCTCATCTAAGAGTAATATTATACTTCCAATGAGCAAACTAGGAAGAAAAACACCCCTTGAGAAGAGACAGTAAAGAACATGCCTGTTTGAGCCTGGGCTCTGAGAAATAGGAAAAAGTCTCTCTGAGAATTCTTAACTCCAAACTTGCACTGATGTAAGTTGGGCCATAAATTCATATTCTTGTGTGATTGAAAAATCAAACAAACAAAACATGAATATAGAACTTGAATATAAAAATTGGGTTTCCAAATGTCTCTCATTCTCTAATGACCTTAGACACCTGACAGAGCATTTATAAATCTTTTATTAAGGAACACACTGCAATTTAAACACAGGACTCAAATGTCTTACATAGATAAAGTTCCAAGAACATGAATTTATTAAAACACACAAACACAAAACTAAATATACAGTAGAACCCCAATAGTTGACCAACTCTCTACATTGACTACCTGCTTAATTTTATAGATCAGACATGCACCACATGTACGTATCAGTATGGAGGCCTAGTTCTTTATGTTGACCAGTTTGTTACAGTTCTTTGGGTGGTCACCTTACAGATTCTACTGTACAAAGAAACAAACATCCATGAGAAAGTCAGTAGAATCGTCAGTAGAATCAGCAAGTGACAGAATTGGCAATCAAAAACACAGAACATTAAATCAATGTGTAAGTATATTTGCAACAATTTTAAAAGGAAAGTAGAAGTATGCTTAAACAAAACAAGACAAAAAGAATGAAAATTTACCAGGAAGATTTGAAAATGGACAAAATAAACATCTAGAAATAAAGAACCTATAATTGAATTTATAAACTCAATGGATGGGGCACAATGGAAAAGGGAAATGGAACATATTAAATGATTTACACTAATCATGCTTTAAAGAACACTGGAAAAATAGAGAATTTATTTTTTAAAAGTAAAACCCTTTGATGGCATTGATGAAATAATAGAATAAGATTACTACCAATAGTTTAAAAAGTGAAAGAGGATGAAACCTAAAACAGTGAGATAGATATTTGGGGCTGGCTTTGCCTAAGGTATTTTTAATTCAAGAATGAAAATGAATAAATTACAGCTACCTACAACAACATGTACAAATGTCACAATAGTAGCATTGATGTAAATGAGTCAGCCATAAAAGAATGCATACTGTAAGATTCAATTGCATAAAGTAAAATGCTAGACAAAATTAAAATACAGTCTTTAAGGGTGCATTTGTAGAGGACTCAAGAAGGTAATTAACACATAAATCAAGAAAGTACTTATCTTTAGAGTATAGAATTAACAATTGGAGAAAAAGTCCATGATGGAAGGAGTGATGTTTCTGGGGTGCCAACAATATTATATTTCTTATCTTAGATCTGGATTTATGAAGTAATCTTTAAAATTGTCTACAATTCATTTTTGTATGTGTTTTATATTTCATAATGAAAATGAAATAATAAAGAGTATTATAGATGATAGGTTAGAAAAAACTGAAAATTATGGAAGAAATATTAAGAAACTTGAAAGATAGAGAAGGTTCAACATATATGTATCCTTCCAAAAGAGAATATTGGTTGCCAATATTCAAAGAGACAACGTCTGAAAAATTATCAGAATTATGTTAAAGTTCTTAGATTAAGGAAGGTAAATGAATTCTAAGCTATATAAAGGAAAAGAAATTCTCACCCAGTCTTTCTGTAGTAAATCTGTATAATACTAAAGATAAAATCATGAGAACAACCAAATAGAAAAGACAAATTATAAATAAATGATTGAAGGCAATATTGACAACTGACTTTTCAACAGCATTAAGGGAATTTATGACTAAGTGGGATAATATTTTCAAAGGGTGGGAGAAATAAATATCAACCTAGAGTGAAATAATATCCCAGTAATAAGAGCAAAATAAGTGTGATTTTTATCCAAAATATAAGAGCAAGAGTATTTATTATAAGCAGATCATCAGCTAGGACATTTAAACAGTGGACTCATGGAATAAAAAGAATAATCGTATAAAAAAATCTAATAAGAGAAAGTATGATGAGTAAGGAAAATGGCATATATGTAATAAAAATTGGCTATAAAATGGTAACAATAATCTTCCCCATGTTGGGTTAAAACATCAAGAAACAAACTGAAGGGAGAGGGGTGGAGGGGTGTCACAGTGTGTGACACACCTCTTGGGGGAGAGCAGCAATTATAAGAGGGACTTTACCTGACAAATGCAAGGAGTGTAACCTGGTTCTTTGTACTCTCAATGATTCCTCAACAATAAAAAAAAAAGAATAAAGAAAAAAAAACCCAAAAAGCTAGACACTAACTACATGCAAAATAGGAAAGAGGTGGTAGGGGTTAGAGTTCTTTGTGTTCTTTACCAAAAAGATAAAGAGGTGATTAACTTTAGAGTTAATTAAACTAAAAATGTTAAGTATTAAATGTCAATGTTAGGATATATAGTGTAACCATTAAATGAACAGAAACAAAGCTTGTAACATCTAAGCCATTAATGAAAAATGAAGGAAAGATGATGAAATCTTACTCTACAATAAGTCAAGAAAAACAAAAGAAATGCAGTCCTAGTAGACCAAATACAGTGTATATAATACATTGGAAGAAGTGATTCCAAATAGCCCAGTAATCCCAATCAATATATATGGACTAATTGATCTAGTTTAACAGAGTTTTTCAGGCAGAGCAAACAGAACAAAACAAAATGTAGTCATAAACCCAACATATAACAACACAGAGACACAGAATGTAAAAGGATGGAGAAAAGCTATACTAGGTAAATATTGGCCAAAATAAAGCTAGTATAGTTACATTAACACCAACAGTTTAGATTTTGAAGTTAAGGGAAACACTGTTAGAACTGACTAGGCCTTAAATATTGGTTAAAATTGAATGCATCTGTACACTTTATGTAATTAATATTATAGTATTGAACATGTGAAGAAAAGTTGAGAGAACTAGGATGTAGTGACAAATACATCATCATGATGAAACTTTTGCAAATCTGTCTCAGAAGTTGTCAGAGCATGTTGATAAAAATTAAGATAAGTAATATGCTTACTATTATTATATTATTATATAAAAATATTTTATGTGTTATGTGATATAATTACAGTATATAAAATAATATATCTTATGTTATATATAATATATTACATAATTATATATTATAATAAAAATATGATATATATTTATATAATAATATAAAAATTATTCTAATAATGAAATAAGACACATCATTTTTAAGAATATGAAAAATTTTTATAAAATTGACTATAAACTAGATCATAAAGCAAATTTCAAAAAATTACAGGGTAGTGATTTCTTATAGATCACCCTCACTGACCATAATTCAGTATAGTAAGAAACCCATTGCACATCTCTAAATGTAGTTTGAAATTTAAGAATATATTGCTACATAACCCATGTATAACAAAATTCATAATGGAATTTAGAAAAAACATTAGCTTCTACAAAAATGAAATTTCCACATATTAAAACTCATAGGATGCAATGAAAGCAATACTTTTTAAGCAATTTATAGCTTTAAGTATATAAAAAGATAATTTGAAAATGAACAAAGCTAAGTACAAAATACAATAATGCAATTTTAGAGAATATAAATAAAAGAAAATAGAAAAGGCAAGAGCAGACATTGATGAAATAAATACAAATTTATAAAATGTGGGATCAATAAAACTGAATTAGTTATTTGGATAAGAAAGTATACGTAACGTCCTTTGAGGAGACAAACTGAGTTTCATAGGAGAAAAGTGATAAAAAACAGAATAAGAAAGCAGATGTAACTATGGATGTAGCAGGTTCTAAAAGGTGAAAGGAATATTATGAAAAACTTTACAAAACATTTGAAACAGATGAAATGGGAAAATTTCTGGAATAATATAAATTAATAAAATTGATTAAAGGATAAATGGAAAACATGAGTAATATATAACCATTAATATTTTAAATCAGAGACCAAATACCTTCCTATAAAGAAAATATCTGGCCAAGATAATTCTACCTGTGAGATCTTGAAGCAATTACGAATCAGATTCCGTTCATCTTATGTAAAGTAATATTACATGCCTAGTGTATAACTTTAATATTGGAACCCCAAGTGGACAATATCAGAAAGCAAACTTATAGGTTGTATTTACTCTTGAACATATTATAGATGGTAAAAACTTAAACAACATATTTTAAAAATGAATTCTGACACGATTAAAGCATGAACTTTGGGTTTACTTCAAAAATTCAGGTAAGTTTATCATCAGAAAATCTGTTACTGAATTCAAAGGAAACTAACAAATTAAAAGAAAAGTGCAAACATTTCATTTAATACAGAACTAATATTCGATTAAGTTCAACAACTTTTCATAAGAAAATTCATAGAAAATTAAAAAGGGAAAACTTCCTAACCTAATAACAATATCTATAAAAATTTAAGATAAATATCACAATAATAATGAAACATTACAAGCATTTTCTTTGAAAATACGAACAAAGCAAGGTGACTACTATTGTTTGAGATTTAGTCAGCATTTGTCCTTGCTGAATAAATCTGAAGTTTCAGTTCATACATAAGACACAGACAATCCATAAGGATTGGTAAGAAAAAGAATAAAACTTTCCACAGATACTTGTCTACAATCAAGACCCTAAAGATTCCATGAACAGCCTATTAATGTTAATAAGTTTAGCCAGTTTGCTAAGTTCTCCCAAGTCAATTACCTTTTCATGTACCACCAATAAACCCAAGTTCTGAAAAGGGTTTTTTTTTTTTAATTTCAGATTTATGTGAGGGTACATACAATTAGGTTACATTGTTTGCATTTATAAAGTCAAGTCCAAGTTGTAGTTGTATCCTCACTCAGCAAGTGTGCCATACAGCCACACATTGTTCCTGTGTGAAGGAACCTGATGTCCTGTAGGCCCTTCCTCCCTTCTTGGATTTAATTGAGACCTTCTCTTATGTGAGCACAATGTCATCAATCCACAAGTTTCAAGTTAGTGTTGAGTACATGTGAGGCTTGTTATCCAATGTTTCTGATACTTTACATAGAAAAGTCTTCTCTAAATCCATCCAGGTTGTAACCAAGGATACAAAATCTCTCTCTTTTTTATGGCTAAATAATATTCCATGCTATACGTATCTGAAACTTTACAAGCTAATTCTACAACTCACACAGAGGAGCAAAAGGGTCAAGAAGACAGATGCGTCAAAAGATGAAGTGGATATATACCTAGTAAAGGAATTAGAGGATCGAATGGCAGATCTATTTTTAGATCTCTAAGTATTCTCCAAACATCCTTCCAAAAGGAATATATTAGTTTGCATTCCCACCAGCAATGTAGAAGTGTTCCCTTTTCTCCGCATCCATGCCAGCATCTCTGGTTTTG
>CAUYRH010116594.1:0-28597 GCA_963574655.1 Perodicticus potto
CTCCTAGGCTCAAGCGATCCTCCTGCCTCAGCCTTCCTGAGTTGCTAAGACTATAGGCATGTGCCAACACACCTGGCTAATTTCTTCTTTTCTTTTTTTTGTAGAGACAGAGTCTCACTTTATCGCCCTTGGTAGAGTGCCATGGCGTCACACAAGCTCACAGCAACCTCCAACTCCTGGGCTTAGGCGATTCTTTGCCTCAGCCTCCCACGTAGCTGGGACTACAGGCACCCAGCACAACGCCCGGCTATTTTTCTGTTTTGTGGTTTGGCTGAGGCCGGGTTTGAACCCGCCACCTTTGGTATGTGGGGCCGGCGCCCTACTCGATGAACCACAGGCGCTGCCCCCTGCCCAGTTTTTTAATAACCCCTCACTGGGCTTCTGAAAAGGAGGACAGTTTCTGTCCTCAGAGTATCTACAACCTTTTAGGGAGGTGATTCAATGTGGACCACACTGTCTGTCTGAACAAGAACAGTGAAGGTACCTTCAAGGGGTCCCAACTTTCCCAAGTTGGTCTGGGATTGCTTGGCAAACAAATGAGGAATCCTCTTGGAAGATGACTAGGAATTTTATCAGGTGCAGAAGATGCAAGGGTGGGGTGTTCAGAGGAAGAACAGTCAGTGGAAAGACTTGGAGGGGAAATACCAAGGATGACGGGGGGAATTGAAAAGGTTATAGCAAAACACAGAAGGTAAGTTGAAAAGGTAATCAGTTTACCAAAAGCATTATGTTCAGCCTCACACACATTGTTCGTGGAGCTCAGACTAAAAAAACTAGGCCTGGCAGTCCAACATCATGAGCCTACCCACATGGCTTACGTTGGTAGCAGCTCAAGGTAAAAACATGTTCAGACATCTGTCAAAATGCTAACATTTGCCTCCACTTATACACTTGTCCCACGGTGTTCATGGGAGATTGGTTCCAAGAACCTCCACCACCTCACATAGGAAAATCTGTGGATATTCCAGTCTCTTATGTGAAATGCTGTAGTATTTGCATATAAGCTATGTATACGCTCCCTGTATACTTTAAATCAGTGATTCTCAACCTGTGGGTCACAACCCCTTTGGGGGTCACCTGCATATCAGATATTTACATTACGATTCATAACAGTAGCAAAATTACAGTTATGAAGTAGCAACAAAAATAATTTGGTGGTTGGGGGTCACCACAACATGAGGAACTGTATTAAAGGGTCATGACATTAGGAAGGTTGAGAACCACTGCTTTAAATCATCTCTAGATTACTTAAAATACTTAATGCTATGTAAATATTATGTAAATTACTGTTTCATTATATTGTTTTGTAATTTTATATTATTTTTATTTTTGTATTTTTTTCCAAATATTTTCCACCTGAAGTTAATTGAATCCAAGGGTGGGGAAGCTACTAACACAGAGGGCTGACTCCACTCATTATCCTTCCATAGACATTTCAATTTAGTTTCTTACATTAGTTCTATGCAGAAATTTTAATTAATTATGCCAGTACGTCCAGGTTGACCAGCTAAAAGAAAAAAAAAAAAATCAGGCTTCCTGTTACCAGTAAAGACAACGGATGCTCCTCTTCTTTTTGAATAGTTTTGCCAGGCATGATTGATTTAATAATAGGTAGGTTTCATTTTAATACTAATGACAACTGGGGGAAGAGTTGGCAAGGAAAACAAGAGAGTGGTACTCTGTAGCCGGTATTTAACAAAGAGAGCCTGAAAATCAATATTAATCCTTTGCAGGGAGCTGAAAATTTTAGACAACTTAAGAAGACAAATGGGCCATAACGGCCGTCAGTAGTGTTAGTCTATTCATTGACTGACTCTTGCACTAAATAAGAACTTTTCTTGATTAAAAATCCATTCCAGGGATACCATCACACATGTTAAACAGTTCTTATTTTCCCCTGAGACCAAAAATATGTTCCTCCTTTTGCCTTTTTACGTCTTTCTTTAATCCCATCCATTTCCAAGTAACTCCTGTAGGCCAAACTCTTACAGGCCTTTTCAAGCTCCAGAGCTGTCTCCTACCTACAGAGCAAGCAGGAGGCAGCACGGAGTCCTTTCCACCCATTCAGTTTATCTCCTGCACATACCAGATGTGATCCAAAGCTGTAAAGGCTGCAGAGAGAAGTCTCGGTGAACAAATCAAACTTAGGCAGAGTCCTGGGCTTGGTTTCTTGTCCTTACCTGTACATGGTGGTAGAAGAGGTGTCATGAGGAAGTTGTGAATTAAAGTAAGAAAGAAGGAACTATAAAGCTTCTATATTTCATACTTAGTAACTAAATTATTATATGATTATAATTTAGTTAGTAGATCTACCACTGCAGGAGAAGAACTGAAGTTCGCTAGAGAGTGGTAGCGTGCTTAGAAAAATGAACTTTGATCTACTCAGTCTCTCAGGAAACAGGAATGTCTTGTGGTTTTTCTTGCACATCATTAGTGGGAAAACACATGCCTGAAGTATTCAAAATAATTGGGAAGATGTAGAGGAAATGAAGACCACCCATGTGAATGGCAAACAGGAGCTTCTTGAAGAATGTGTTGTCATCTTCATATCAATCAAGGGTAAATGGGCATCTTTGTGGGAACTTCAAGATTGAAGAAGTATCATTTTTTCAATGCGAGTGTTGTGTCTTCTGCTCACTATAGCATATTTGTTCAGGTATGTCCTCAAGGCTTTGACCTACATTAATGGAATATATACACCTTTCTTCTGCTTTATAATTACCGTTTCATCAACCAGATCCTTATAATTATTATGACAATGCCCAAGAACCTCAGTTTATAAAATTATCTTTTTCGCTCTGCTGGTTGGAAAAGATCTAGAAAAATGGAAGTTTCCTCAAAATCCCTTTGATAAAAAGCCAGGGGAAGTAGGGCTCACATATAATCCTACTCTGGGAGGCCAAGGCAGGTGGATAGCCTGAGCTCAGGAGTTTGAGATCAGCCTGAGCAATAGTGAAACCCTGTCTCTACTAAAATTAGAAAAACTGGATGGGCATTGTATTGGGTGTCTGCAGTCCCAGCTAGTTGGGAGGCTAAAGTTAGGAGATTGCTTGAGCCCAGCAGTTTGAGGTTGCTTTGTTGCTGTGAGCTGCGATATTCCATGGCATTCTAGCCAGGACAACAGAGTAAGACTCTGTTGAAAGAAAGAGAGAAAAGGAAAAAAGGAAGGAAGGAGGAAAGAAGGGAGGGAGGGAGAGAAGGAGGGAGAGAGAGGAAGAAAGAAAAGAAGAAAGAAGGGAGGGAGTGAAAAAGGAAGGAAGGAAGGAAGGAAGGGAAAGAAAAGAGAAAAGTTTCCACAACATAATCACATAATCCTCTGTGGGGCTTTCTAATGTAGAGAGAGAATTAAATGAGAAAATTCTAACAGTATGTAATTCTAGGAGTCAGACCCTGACTTCTACTGCACATCCTCAGGGAAGGGGATTCTTGGTCTTTTTCTCTAGTCTACAGAAGAGAGTAAATTGAAATTTTAATTAGGGAAGCTTACAGAATTGGAAATCCAAAACTTGGATGGAAGCTTGCTTTAATTACTAAAAAAAAAAAAAAAACTCTAAAATGGGCCAATTGTTATCAGGTTTTGAAAATAGTGAAGAGTAAAAAGAATTTAACTCTTGTTCATTGTTTACTGCAATGTAGGCATAAAGCTGGATACATTACATCATTGTCTTGTTTGACATGCATGACCCTTGAGAGATTGGTGTTCTTATACTATGTATGATTAGGTCATTGGGACTTAGGTAACGTAACAGGTGAGTGATGTAAAAAGAATACATTCAAATGTTCCTGACTCCAAAGTTTGCATGTTTTTCAGTGTACCATCATTTAAAAATTGTTAGCATATATTAAAGGCTAAATAAATTGAGAAGTCTTCTTTGATGTCTCCCTTTCATACCTCACATTCAAACCTTTTGGTCCTATTTACACATTTATATATACAATCAAATCACCTATATCTTCACTGTTATTATGCTGCTGTAAGCTGTTAGTATTTATTTAATTATGAAATATCCTCGTAACTGGTCTCTCTGTGTCCATCCTTGTTTTCATATTGTCCAGCCTTGACATAGAAGCTTCACAAACTTTTTCAAATGTCACATAAAATTACTCCTTTGCTCAAAACTATACAGTGACTTCCTACCTCACTCAAAATAAAAGGCCATTAGAGCTCACAAAAAATGGTAGAATAGGGACTTCTGGGGTTCCATCCTCCACAAAAAGGTGTGTGAGATGGAACCCTTTTGATAAGCTGGCAAAACTTATCGGAGTCTACTTCTGCAGAGCTCTGGAATCTAGTCAACTACACAACATCAGAGGGAAATGAGTGAAGAAAAAGCTGTTGTTTTGTTAAGGGAATGTAGTGGCTTTCTTTATAATAGATTTTATTTTCTTAGAGCAATTTTAAATTCCTCCCAAAAAATGCATAGAAAATATAGATATTTTCTACATTCAGAAAATACAGAAACACACATAGCCTCCCTCACACCCATATAGCCTCCTCTATTTTTAACATCTCTCGCCAGAGTGATACCTTTCCACCAATGAAACTTCATTGACACATCATCATCACCCAAAGTACATAGTTGACATTAAGGTTCACTGCTGTGTATTGAACATTTGTGAGTTTTTACAAATGTATAAAGACATGCATCCATCATTATAGAGAATAATTTCACTGCCCTAAAATCCTTTATGTTCTGCCTATTCATCCTTCCCTTGCCTATAACTCCTTAAAGTCAATTATGTCTTTGCAGTCTTCATAGTTTTGTCTTTTCCGGACTGTTAATATATTTGGAATTATACAACATGCAACCTTTTTCATATTGGCTTCTTTCGCTCAGTGACAGAAATTTGAGGTTCCTCCATGTCTTTGCCTGGCTTAATAGCTCATTTATTTTGGGAGCTGAATAATATTCCATTCTGTGGATATACCAGAATCTATTTGTTCATTCACCTACTGAAAGACATCTTGGCTATTTCCAAGTTTTGACAATTATGAACAAAGCTACAAAAAGATGTGTGCAGGTCTTCATGTGGATATATTTTTCATTTGGGTAAATTACTCATTTGGGTAAATACCAGAGAGTGTGGGATTTATGGATCATGTGATATGAAATGTTTAGTTTTGTAAGAAACTGGCAAACCAGCTTCTGAAATATCTATTCATTTTCTATTCCCACCAACAATTAATGAGAGTTCCTGTTTCTCCATGTTCTTGCCAGCGTTGAATGTTGTCAGTGTTCTGGATTTGGGCCATTCTAATAGGTGTATAATGGTACTTCATTTTTCTTTCAATTTTCCTTTCTCCAAAGACATTTGATTTGGAATAGCTTTATATATGCTTATTTGCCATTGTTGATTTTCTTATTGCTGAACTTTAAGTAGTCTTTGCATGTTTGGGATAATAGTCCTTTATCTGATATGACTTTTGCAAATATTTCCTCCCAGTTTATGGATTATCTTCTCATTCTCTTGACATTTCCTTTCATAGAGCAGAAGTTTTTAATTTTAATAAATTCCAGCTTATCAGTTGTGCTTTTCATGGATTATGACTTTGGTGCTGTCTCTAAAAGTCATCTCTAAACCTAACATTATCTAGATGTTCTCTTTATTATCTTTTAAAAGTTATGTAGCTTTGAATTTTGCATTTAGTTCTGTGATACATTTTGAGCTAATTTTTATGATGTGTTGGTATAAAGTCTGTGTCTAGATTAACTTTTTTACATGTGGATATACAATTATTTCAGCATTATGTGTTGGAAAGACTATCTTTTCTTTATTGTATTGCCTTTCAGATTGGATGACTTCATTCATGTAGATCTGCTTCTAGGCTCTCAGTGGTGGTCCATTGATTTGTCTATTCTTTCACCCATCACAATTCCTTAATTGTTGTGATTTTATAAGTCCTGAAGTCCAGTAGAAATGGTTCTTCGACTTTGTTAGGTATACCCCTTTCTCTAACGTAGTCATTCTCTCTACCTGGAACATTGCCAGTAATTGTTTGCTTGACTGATTCTTTTCCTTCTTTTCCTTCTTTCCCTTCTGTTCCTCTCCCTTCTTCAAGCCCCGACACTAGCACCAGCATTCCCAATCAACCTTCCCTCTATTTTTCAACTGAATACATAGTTTCAACACACCATAAATCTATTATTTATTACCTATGTCTTCTTACTAGAGCAGATGCTCACTCCACATGGGTCAGGGTTTTGTCTTTTCTGTTCACTGATTTATCCCAGACAAGCACCTAGAACAGAGGCTATCCATAGTGTCTCTAAATAAATATTGAGTGAATGAATAAAATTACATGCAGGTATCCAAATGGTGCAACTGATGATAAAACATAAACTAATACATCACTCTGCCTCTGTGTTTTACGTGTGTGTATTCTCTCATTTTTGAAATATATCCAGTTCTCCTGATTCATCAGTTGCTTTAGTTATCAGTTAAGAGTCCATTGTAGCTCAAATGTAATTAATGTAGCAAATGATGGCTATAGAGCAGAAAAAGACCCAGGAGATGAAGGTCTCATTCCTACACAATGACTTCGAATCACTTTGCTCTGACAGTGAAAGGACAGGTTAATCCTCCTTTAGTATGGCTATTGACTGTGAACCTTTCACAGACAATGGAATGAGCACTACAACCCAGAAGAAAAGGTAGGCCTTTTCATGGACCTGACCTCATACACTGTACAGAGAAAAGGAAAAATAAAATGTTTCTAACAGTAGTTAAGAACAAAACTACGAGAGAAGGGTTTGTGGTAATTTGTAGAAATCCAATTCACTCTTTTACTCTTCATGTTATAAACTAGCCCATTTGTAAAGTCTCACATAAAACTCCTACTGGACATCTATTGATCACTGACCCTCTTATTCACCTTCCCCTCTCCTGTCCTAGTCACATGTTTTCCATAACTCAAGTAACCATGTGGATTATGTGCTGAATGGTCAGCTTTCCATCTGCTTTCCCCAGCTTTTTGCCCATTCTCAGGGTTATATTCAGAGACAGTACTTCGGAAATGAAGGCAGCAAGGTCTGTCCAGGAAATTATTTCCTAAGGGTGCGAAGAGATTGCAAGCTGCAAAGAAAAGGGGCCACTGCCCACAAATATCTAGATCAGGAGAATCTGAATACCAATCCTGTCTCAGACTCTTAGTAATTAGGCAAAACTGTTTTAGGCAATAATCCCAGCCTCTTTTTTTAATAAATAAAATTGGAATATAATAATAGTACTCATCTCAAAAAATTGTAAAGAGTGTTAAATAATATGCTGATGATTTCCAAATGTATACCTTTTGTCCAGATGTGAGTTTTAGACTTGTATATCTAATAATCATCTCAAAATCTTGTCTTTAATTTTTTAAAGAATCTCAAATTTTTTATATTAAAAAAACCCTCATAATTCACCCCTTCTCAGTTAAGATACATTAGGTAGGTAATGCTGCAAAAAGCAAACACCACTAAAAATCTCAAAGCTTAAAACCATGAAAGTTTGTTTCTCTTCTGCTACATGTCCATCTTAGACAGGCAGAGGACTCTGTTCCATGACAGCTTCAATTAGGGACCCAAACTGATAGAGCTTCCACCGTCAGGAACATCACTAGTTGTGGTGGCAGGAATGCAACATAGCAAACCACATCTGGGTTCTTAAGGACTTTTATCTCATGAATAATGCATGTCAATGCTGTGCACACACCATTAGCCAAACCACGGTACACCTAAATTCGAGAGATGAGAAAAATACAATCTCACCATATGCTCATGAGGAGGAAACTAGAACATTAGTAAGCAATCCTAATGTCTACCATCCATCCCCAACCCAGTTCTTCTCTGCTGCTTTCAATTGCAGTGTATCAAATTAGCTGGCTCACCATTGCCAAGACAGAGGGGAAGACTTAACTTCCCACCTTTCTTGAGACATAATAATGGTGAATGGAATGTGAAAAAAAGGATTCCAACCCCAAAATTGGCCTTAAAAGTTCCCATGTGATCTCCACCTGTGAGCTAGCTAAAAGCAAAAGACCACCGCAGAAGTTTCTCAAGCCCCTGGAACAGTGTTTTTCAGCCTTTTTTTATCTCATGAAACACTTGAACCTATAGTTAAATTTCCATGTCACTCTTAAATTATTTTCATTAAAAAAAGAACAAAAGAAGAATATACTTACTGTGCTTTGAACTTGTTTTGAAAATAATTTAATTAATGACTTTTAAACTTTTTCACAGCATACCTAAGATCCTCTCTCATGGCACACTGGTTGAAAATCACTGCCCTAGAAGATGGAAGGATCTGGCTCTCATGAATTATCACATGACAGGCTAGGGAATTAATGCCATAATGTGTTATGAATACATCTCAGAGATTTTCTTCCAATCTGCTAGCACTTAATAGCCTGACTACTACACTCAGTGAAACAACATTCACCCAAGCACACAAGCCAAAATTCTAAGTGTCATCCTTGGAATCTTCTCTTCCTTCACTCCTCATATTTCATTCACCTCTGAGTTTTGTTAATTTTTTTCTCCCAAATATCTCTTGAATATGTGAGTTTCTTAGTTTTCACTTGGTCTGAGTTGTATCAGTGTCACATGTCCTCACAGTAGTTTTCTAATAACCTTCCCTCCCCTCCCAATTCATTTTTCACAGTATCAAGCAAGTAAGCGATATTTTTCAAAATTGATATCCAGTTATCTTGGCATGGTTTCCATTTGCTCACAGCACTTTATTCCTAAATGTAGTCTGAAGTCCCTCTAACATCTGACCCCACTGTCTCTTTGATCTCATCTGGAATCATCTTTCCCTCCTTCTCTGAACTCTAACCCAAATGATCTCTTGTTTACTCAGGGTGTCACATTTACGGTTACTTTGAGCCTTTGCACATACAGTGCTTGCTGCTCCTCATCCTTTAGATTTCAGTTCAAAATTGATTTTTCCATTAAAGTACCCATCCCTGTGCTCCTTTACCTAGTTAGATCTTATTATCCATCACGTTATGTGTGCTATACAGTAATCTGTATTTTTTCTTCATTGGACTTATCTGTAATGATTTATTCATTTGTGTTAGGATTTTGTATTTGTATAATTATTTGGGTTATATCTTTTTATCCTGTTACATTTTAAGCTGAATGAGAGCAGAAACCATTTCTATTTTGGTTCCTGGTACTTCACCGGGTACCTGGAACAAAGTATGGCTTGAAAGAGTGTGAATTGCATGCCCTATATGATATAAAGTGCTTAGAACCATGCCTGGCATGTAGCAAATGCTCAATAAATATAAACTCTAATAATAGTTCTTCATCCATATTCAGATTCCAGACAATGCCTGGAGGGAAGTTCGGGTTTGTGAAAGAATCTGGTAGGAGATTGCAGTCCTAAAAAAAGAGGTTCCTGAACATGTGGTCTGGGATTCTGAGTAAAACTCATCCCAGACACCAAATGGAGGTTAGAAACCCTTGAATGGCTTCAGTCAAAAAAGGAGGCATAACAAGCTGTGACTAAGTGAGATCTGTATCAATGTGACTAACTCTGCATCTCACGTCTGGAGGGTTGGGATGCCAACACACTCCCTGTCCTTTGCAGCTCTGTTCAGAACCTGGGCAGGTCCCAGACAGCAGGTGTCAGGCATCAGTGACTCAGCCCCATACTGCCAGGAGAGGCATGAGAACACACCTAATTATAGGTCTGGAACCACCAAGTAAAATCAAGAATTGAAGAAATTATTCAAAGAGCTTGGGGAGAAAAACAGGATCTTAACTTAACCTTGCCATACATTTTCTTTTCTTGTCTATATCCAACAATTATTATTATTATTGTTATTATTATCATTATTTTAGCCTGAATCTAGAGCAGTTGCCTAATGAGTGCTGTGCCCTGCTGTGTTAATAGATGTTACATGGTAAAGAGGTTCTTTGGAACATGCTACATTAAATAAAGTATACTTCATTATTGCAAGACTATGGAAAGTTTTTAATGTATGCAGGTCCTTCAAGAAAGGAATGTACATTTGCCTAAACCTAATTAATCCTAAAAGTCTTGTTTTGTCTTCTTGTTTGTTTGTTTTTAGCAAAGTATTTTGTCAGACTGATGCTTCAAGGAGCTCATTTGGGGAAATGCTGATCTAGACATTTTCTCTAGAGGACCCAGCTATATCATTACCACTGAATATAACATGGTGCAAAGGAATGCCCGCCGGGCTTGAGATCCATCCTTCCAGCAACAAGATTCTAGAGTTAGACTCTAGACCTATCAGACTGGGGCATTACCTTGGGCAAGCTACTTTATGCTTTCTAGTTTATAAAGAGAAGATTCGACCTGGCTGCTGTCAAATTATTCTTTCTAACAATCTGAAATGCCAAGTAGCTTGAAGTATGACATACGATTTCCCATTTAATATAACATCTGAAAATATTTCATAGAGACACATCATTCTACCCAAGTTTTCCAAAACCATTTCTAAAAATTTTCATCTCCTCTTTAATATGTCTCCTTCATCAGATACTAAATTCCCTTATAAACTTTGGTCTATATCTGGATTCTCTAATTTGTTCCATTATTATGATGCACTAGAATCACACTATTTAATTAAAGACATTTTAATTGGTTTTGCATGTAATTTGACTGCTTTAAAATGTTAGCACCATCCAGGGAACTAATGAGAGTAGGAAATATAGTTCATTTGTATTTGTATTATTGATAGCATAATTTGAATATAAAAATATGTCTACTATTAGCTGGTAGATTTTTTTTTATTAATCATATATACATAGGTCATGAATACATTTATGCCTTTGTGGGATTCATTGTGTTGATTATTTGTACAAATTGGAGTGCTTACATCCTACTAATTAACATAGCTTTCACTTCATTTACTTAATCATAGTGTTAAGACATTTGTGTTCAATACTTGATAGATTTGACTTGTACCCTAGCAATATGCTCCATAGGTGTGGTCCCTCCATTAACCCTGCCTCTATCTAACCACCCCCTTCCCTTCCCTCCTTCATCTTGGGCTATAGTTGTGATTCATCTTTCATATGAAAGTGTGAGTGATTATAAATTGGTTTCATTGTAGTACTGAATACATTGGATATTTTTTTCCATTCCTGAAATACTTTACTAAGAAGATTTTTCAGCTCCATCCATGTAAACATAAAAGAGGTAAAGTTTCCATCTTTTTTAATGCTGCATAGTATTTCATGGCATACATATACCATAATTTATTGATCCATTCATGGGTTAATGGGCACTTGGGCTTCTTCCATGACTTGGCAATTATGAATTGAGCTACAATGAATAATCTGGTGCAAATATCTTTGTTGCCAAGTGATTTTTGGTCTTTTGGATATACACCTAGTAGAGGAATTGCAGGATCAAATGATAGGTCTACATTTAGAACTCTGAGTATTCTCCAAACTTCTTTCCAAAAGGAATGTACTAGCTTACATTCCCATCAGCTCTGCAGAAGTGTTCCCTTTTCACCACATCCACACCAACATCTGTACTTTTGGGATTTTATGATATGGGCTACTCTTATGGGATTTAGATGATATGTCAAAGTGGTTTTGGTTTACATTTCTCTGATGATTAAAGCTGATGAGCATTTTTTCATGTGTCTGTAGACCATGCTCCTGTCTTCTTCAGAGAAGCTTCTGTTCATGTCTCTTGCACACAATGAAATGGGATCACTTGTTCGTATCTTATTAATAAGTTTGAGTTCTCTGTGGATTCTGGTTGTTAGAACTTTGTCAGAAATATAACCTACAAAAATCCTCTCTCATTCTGAGAGCTGTCTATTTGCTTCACTTATGACATTCTTGGCAGTGAAGAAGCTTTTTAGTTTGATCAGATCCGAGTAATGTATTTTTGATGTTGCTTCAATTGCCTGGGGGATCCTCCTCATAAAGTATTCTCCCAGGCCAATTTTTTCAATGTTTCCCCTGCACTATCTCCAAGAATTTGTATAGTTTCATGTCTTAAGTTTAAGTCCTTTAACCAGTGAGAGTCAATTTTTGTTAGAGGAGAAAGGTGTGGATCCAGGATCAGTATTCTGCAAGCCACCAGCCAATTCACCCAGCACCATTGGTTAAATAGGGAATCTTTCCCCCAATTTATATTTTTGATAGGCTTATCAAAGATCAAATGATTATAAGTGTCTGGGTTCATCTCTTGGTTCCAAATTCCATTCTATACATTTACCTCTCTATTTTTGTGCCAGTATCATGCTGTTTTGATCATTATAGATTTATAGTGTAGTCTGAAGTCTGGTAGCATGATTACTCCTGATTTGTTTTTATTTCTGAGTAATGTCTTAGCTATTTCAGGTTGTTTTCTGTTTCCATATAAAATGAAGTACTAATTTTTCTAGATCTTTAACGTATGACAGAGGTGCTTTAATAGGGATTGCATTAAAGCTATAGATTGCTTTGGGTAGTATAGACATTTTAACAATGTTGATTCTTCCCAGCCATGAGAATGGTATATTTTTCCATTTGTTAACATCTTCATCTATTTCTTTTATCAGAGTTTCATAGTTCTCTCTATAGATATCTATCACGTCCTTTGTTAGGTAAACTCCCAGATATTTCATCTTCTTTGGCACTATTGTAAAGGGAATAGAGTCCTTGATTGTTTTTTCACCTTGACTATTGTTGGCATACATAAAGGCTACATATTTGTGAGTACTTATTTTACATCCTGAGACACTGCTGTATTCCTTGATCACTTTTAGGAGTTTTGTAGTTGAGTACCTGGGGTTTTCCGAATATAGAATCATATCAGTTGTGAAGAGTGACAGTTTGATATCTTCTGATTCTATTTGGATAATCTTGGTTGCCTTCTCTTGCCTGATTGTAATGGTTAAGACTTCCATTACAATGTTAAAAAGAAGTGGAGACAATGGGTCACCTTGCTTGGTTCCTGATCTGAGTGGAAATGATTTCAGTTTTACTCCATTCAATATGATATTGGCTGTGGGTTTGCTGTAGATGGCCTCTATCAGTTTAAGAAATGTTCCTTCTATACCTATTTTCTTAAGTATTCTGATCAAGAAAGCATGCTGGATATTATTAAAAGCTTTTTCTGCATCAATTGAGAGAATCACATAGTGTTTGTTTTTTATTTTGTTTATGTGATATATTATATTTATAAATTTACAAATAATGAAACATCCTTGGGACCCTAGGATGAAACCCACCTGATCGTGATATATAATTTGTTTGATGAGTTGCTGGATTCTGGTTGCTAGAATCTTATTGAATATTTTTGTATCAATATTCATTAGAGATATTGATCTATAATTTTCTTTTCTTGTTGGATATTTTCCTGATTTGGGGATCAGGGTGATATTTGCTTCGTACAATGTGTTGGGAAGTATTCCTTCTTTTTCTATGTTTTGGAAAAGTTAAGTAATATAGGTAATAGTTCCACTTTAAAAGTTTGGTAGAATTCTGATGTGAAGCCATCTGGTTCCAGGCTTTTCTTTTGGGGGAGATTTCTTATAGTTGATGTTGTTTCAGAACTTGATATAGACATTTCCGCTTCTTTCTGGCTAACTCTAGGAAGGTGGCATGTTTGCAAGTATTGGTCTATTTCCTTTAGATTTTCACACTTCTGAGAGTAGAGTTTTTTGTAATATTCATTAAGGATTTTTTTGAATTTCTGAGGAGTCTGTTGTTATTTGGCCTTTATCATTACTGATTGATGAAATTAGGGATTTTACCCTTTGATTTCTGGTTAAGTTAGCCAAAGGTTTATCCATTTTATTGACCTTTTCAGAAAACTAGCTTTTTGATTAATTGATCTGTTGTATAATTTTTTGTTTTCAATTTCATTTAATTCTGCTCTAATTTAAGTTATTTCTTTTCTTCTTCTGGGCTTGGAGTTGGAAAGTTCTTCCTTTTCCAGTTGCTTTAGATGTCCCATTAAGTTGTTGGCTTCCTCTCTTTCTTTTGAGGAAGGCTTGCAACACTAAATTTCCCTCTTAGGACTGCCTTTGCAGTATCTCAAAGGTTCTGGTACTTCATGTCTTCATTATCATTTTGTTCCAAAAATTTGGTAATTTCCTTCTTAATTTCATCTATGACCCAGCTATCATTCAGCATGAGGTTATTTAGTTTCCATGATTTTGTATGAGTATACAGATTCCTGTTGTTGCTGAGTTTAACTTTTATTCCATGATGGTCCGAGAAAATACAAGGAATAATTTCTATTCTTTTAAATTTGCTGAGGTTAGACTTGTGACCTAAGATGTGATCAATTTTGGAGGCTGTTCCATGGGCTGAGGAGGAGAATATGTAATCAGTTTTGTTAGGATGAAATGTTCTGTAGATATCTGTTAAATCCAATTGTTGAATGGTTAAGTTAAAGTCTAAAATTTCTCTGTGTCTCTTTTCCTTTGGAATGAGTTTTGTACCTGAAATTTGCTTTCTTGGAGTCGCAGCTTGCCTTGGCAGAGGTGACATGCAGTTATCACGCTTCTTTCTCAGCTCAACTCCCACTTTTCAGCTTTATTGGGTACTTTCTGATCATTATTCTTCCCTCTGGACAAGAGCTTCTGTCAAAAACTGGCTACAGTCAGCCCTCTTGCCCCTAGCTGGTTGATATTTTAGAAGGAGGATTCAGTTGGATAGCCATCTAGAGTTCTACAGCTGCCAAAAAGTTACTATATAAAAATATATTAATGTAAATGTCATTGTCCTGTTCTCATCTCAGTTATGTTGGGGAAACTGAGTCAGCATATCTTTATTTTCATTATCCTTATAAGCCATGTAGCCAACTTTTCATTACTTACCTGATTATGGAATCATAGCTGTGGCATAGTCTGATGTTTGAAGCTTAGTCTTCATTTTTCTTTCAGGCTGGTTTGGATTCCCCGTCACCACTTTTAAATATCTATGAGGGCTGAAGAACCTAAGGCCTCAAGGCCACATGTAGAATTTGTTCTGTAAAATTTGGGTTCAGTCAAAAGGCCACACTCAAGGATCCAGAAGGCCATGTAGGTTCCCTACCCCAGTTTGGTGCTTACCAAACATAAAACTCAAATACATTGAAGACAAAATCTGACACTGCTTAACCTCAATAAATTAGAAACATATTTAATTTGCCATATTGGGATATTGGAGGGAGATATTTCTGTTCTTTGGATGGCTGCAAATGTTTCTTTATAGTGTTTGCATTGATATTAACATTGCTTTTCTGCAAGTTTTTAATAAAAGATATCATCTGAAGCCAAATGACTCATACCAATAACAGGCGATATAGAACTATTATTTTTTCTTTTAAAAATTTCAAAAAAATTCTATTATTTGTACCTTGAAGTCTGTCATATTCACCACTTTATAAGATTCTTTAGGTAATTGGAGGAAGTTTTGGTAAATATTATGAAAGCCAATAAGATTTATTCATATTAAATTTTGTGTTTCACAACATACAGAAACAAGATTTAGACTACATATAAAAATATGTTTGTTTTTCATCTCCAGTTATCTATTTTAACTTTTACCTACGAGAGATTCAACTAGTCCGTTGTGATGTCTGCATCAAGATATGCAAAGTGAAAATTGGTTGTCAAGGTTGGAAAAAATAGAGCTGAGCTCAAAAAATAAAAAAGAAAGAAACCAAATGCTTGATAAACCTGGCATGGCATCTTTCAGGAGTGAATGAAGTATTCACAGTCTATATTTAAAAAGAGAGAAATATTTAAAATAACTGACATTCCACATCCTACAGACATAGACACAAATCTCAGAAGTAATTAAAATAAAGATATCAAAAGGGAGGGAAAATACCCCTGCAAACTCAGAATGGTAAAATACACACAGGCTAACCTCTGTTACCATTGAATCAAATAAGCTGTTAATTATAAAAGGATGAACACCCTCTGGAGATAACAGCAAACTGCAGGCAGTCAATAGGATGTGATAACATCCAATACAATCAAGAAACATTTGAGTCGAGCGCAGGATTATACATGAGGATTGGAGGATTAGGAGACATCGCATTTCTGAGTCTAGTAAACAGAAAGCACAAGATGCCAGCTGAGGAGAAGCAGAGGGTAGGGAAGACAGATGTGATGAATTAATCACTAGGAAGGCAATGAATGACATAATGGCTGGGTTCTGTTCCACAGGCTGGCAGGGAATGAATGAACCATGATGCCCTCTCTTCTGTTTCTAACCTTCAATTATGAATTGAGCAAATGCAGGACTGTAATACTAAGAAATTCTAAAATCTCTATAATTGCTGTTGATTTTTGGTTAAGTAGAAGATGTTTGCTACTTTGTATTTAAAAAATGATGCGGCAAATTGTTTCCCTAAAATGTCTTGGTATTATAATCACTTATGGTTATGATTATAGCTGAAGGCACATTTTAAGATAGGAGAACATATTTTGATGTACATAAGCATCTAGTGTTTATCCTATGCATTAGTTCCTTATTGCTATGTAACAAATTACCCTAAAGCTTAGTGGCTTAAAAAAACAAACATTTTTTTATCTCTCCATTTCTAGGGAGGAATCTAGATGTAGTTTATCTGAGTGCCTCTTGTTTACAGCCTCTCATAACACTACAATTGAGGTGCTGGCTAAGGCTATAGTCATCACAAGGTTCAACTACAGGAGGACCAATTTCCAAGTTTATTCACGTAAGTGTTGGCAATCCTTTAAACCATACCTAAGCTCAATCATGTGTCTGTTGGCAGCCCTGCAGTTTTTGCTGGCTATTTGCTATAGATATCAGTTCCTTATCATGCCAGCTTATGGTTAGGGCTCTTTTTAAAATTAAAACTTGTTTTCCCCAGACCTCGAGGAGAAAGAGAGAGAGAGACAGAGAGAATGAATATATTTGCCCCAAGATGAAACCCACATTCTTTTTGTTACCAAGTCTCAGAAATAGCATTGCATCACCATTCACTAAGTACAAGTCACTAATTCTGGCTACACTCTAGTTAAGGAGATTACACAAGGCCATGAAGACTAGGGAGTGGCGATCATTGGTAGTGATCTTAGAGGTGTTCTCCTGCATCTTCTTTATCAAAATTGCTGGATCAGTAGAACAATACTAACTTGTTCTCTTCTGCATTATAACTAACTGTGCACAGTCAAGTGTATATGTGTGGCAAGTGTGTAGACACAATTAGGAGCTTACTGCAGGTACCTACAATTTATTTCCTTTATCTCTCCACCATATGCACTAGGTAGTCAAGTTAACATGTCAACTCATACTAGCCCCTTAATAAAACTGCTCTGGTTGAAAAAAAAAATGCTCTAGTAAAGGTTACCAAAGATCTTCACATTGTTCAAGGAATATTTTTCTTTCAAGGTTGTATTTGACTTCTTGGCAACATTGGGCTTTGGTAACCACTCCCTCAGTGAAACTACTCTTTGTTATTGAGAATACTACTTTATTCTTGTTTCCCTTCTGCTTGTTGGACTTCGCCTCTTATTGTTCATCAAATACTCTTCCATTTCTGCTTACTTCACAAAATTCCAGTATTCACCATGCAAGAAACTTCCCTCCTTAGTCTTTTTCTTTTCTCTTTCTATATATTCCTCTCCAGTAAGCTTATACACATGCACAATTTTAAGTGTGCTTCATTCTGGTGATCCCCGCAAGGCCCCATTCAGGACAGAAATCTCAATCCCCCTGTATGCCATATAACCACTGGCTCTTCATTTTTACTTTATTATTTTTATCCCACAAATCTTACTGTTTACCACGTTTAGCATCTCAGGTAAAGAAACATGTTAACTCTGCTATCCAAAGTAGAAACGTAATAGTTACTTTAGACCTTTCTTTTCCAACAGCCCCCTAAAATTGTTCATGTACACCATTTTCTATCAATGTCACAATTCTTTCTTCTCCCTCACAGTGCCCCGTGGACTGCTCCAATCTGACCATCTTTCTCTCCTAACTTCAAATAAGACTGTAGCCTCCTAATTGCTCACTGACTCTAGTAACATCAAATTTGTTTTATGTCATCAGGATACGAGTTAAATGATTTTTAAAAGTCCTTCTTGGGCTCCTTATCACTGTCACAATAAAATACAAACCCTTGAACTTCTTGTGCAAGAAACTTTATGTTTTTTACTTTCTTCTTCACCATCATCTCATCTGCCCCACATGTGCTGAATGTTTTAATCATTCAGAGTCACTTGAATGGTGCTGGAATGATTCGCCTACAAAATTGGGTCTGTATGTGCAGCCCCTCAGCCTTGTACATTTTTCAGGCCAACTTCAATTGGATAAATCCTATTTGTTTCCACAGTATAATTAAATGACTGTCAGGTCTGTGGAGTCTTCTCTGAATGGTCTTTCTCCACATTTCTGCAGCTACCCCATACAGACATATATAAATACAAATATAATACACACCGCACAGCCATACCTGAACCTAAATGCCCTCCTTCTATCTTCCCATGGCATTCTGGATATTCCTCTATCATTGCCATGACCACTCTGCTTGCTACTGTTATCTGATGTGTCACTGCTTTACTCCATAAGTAGTGTTTTACATGACATCTGTATCCCCATTTAATTCAGAGTCTGGTGTAAATTAGGTACACAATATGTCATTGAATGAATAAAAATATCCATGAATAAACCAATGTTGAATTCTCACATTTTGACTATACACAACATATATTCAGTTTAAAAACCAGTAAAAACTCTGTAAGTTGACCACCCAAGGGACTGTAACAAATGGGTTAACATATGGAGGTGGTCAACATAAGGAACTATCTCAACCATACTGATACATGCTTGGAGTGCATGTTGTAGCTGTGAAAATTAGGTCAACTTAGAAAGGTGGTCAATATAGGGAGGTGGTCAACTCTGGAGATCCTATTGTATTTAATTCTATGCAAACCCCCATGTTTTTGATGGGTAATGAAAGGAAAGATTTCTAAAAAGTGTGGCACTAGCTATCTCCTTGTCCTACCAGTTGAGAAACAGTAGTTGGAGTCTTAGCAAATTCTTATTTGAAATAGAGAGTCACAGTTTTTTCAGCTTGATTGCAGACCATGTCCACCAGACTCGTTCTCCAGTTGACCATGTGTATCCTCTGTGCTTTCCTATAATTGTCTTGGTGCTTCCAGACACTTGGCTGCTGTGTTGTGATTAGTTACATTCATAAACTTCCCACTTCTTTGGGAATGGAAAGTTTTCTCTGTGCCTAAGTCTTTGTACTCCTGGGGCCAGTTGGGGGAGGAAGGCAAACAGAGATTGCGAAGCCTTGCCTTTGGCAAAACAATTGCCTTTGATGGAAAAAAAACAAAAGGATGAAAGTTATACTGAAATATTAACTTCAGTCAACCAAATTCAAGTCCAGAATTTCAACTGTAATGGTAATGGGCTCCAAAATCTCACCATAGTAGTATTGGTTATAATTCTGTTGAGTGATTCATGGAGTGATAATAACACAGTGTGGTGACTGGTTTTGGCCTTTCTTCAGAGTTAAAATTCCTTACAGATACCATCTAAGTAATTCTCCAAAGATGCTTCCTTGTAAAGGACAGCATTAGAACTCTACTTACAGGTAGGTACTTGAGTCTGTTTCACTGCCCGAGGGCAGGACCACACCTAGTACTATTAGCAAAGTGAGCTCTACTCTGACTTAATTATGGGCCCTAAAATGCCTTTTATCACCCCTGGAAGGGAGTCCTTCAATTACAGTTAAAGTCTGTTTATTCTTTCTAACATTATTAGTGAATTATCAGGATCTAGAGTCCTAAATTCACCTGTGTGTATATGTGTGTTTGAGTGTGGTGCATATAATTAATCTGAATATGATGGCCTAAATTTGTCTGTGTATGTGCATGTACTTAACCAAGCTGAAACTTTCCTTGAGCTGATTTTTTTTTTTTATTTTCTGAGTTCATTCATAGTTTCTATCCTCTCTAAAGCTCCCCAGAACACAGACCCAAATCATTTATCTTGAATGGCACTTTTCCTTAGGGATAGAGCTAAATTGATAAATTCAATATTGAAGACTTCATAGACCAGATGTTCCAGCTCTAGCTTTAGGAAAAACTATAAAAAAGGCAGTTGTGATGAAACATTCTTTCTATCCTGATAGGCCACTCCTGCTCATCCCTTACATTTTCCTCTCCAGCCCCACTTGTCCAGCAGTTCTCAGGATATCATTTTCCTTTCCCTATTATCTGGTTTTTCATTCACTATTCTTGAAACACAGTAATACAATGAGTGACTTTTTCAAAATACATCCAGATTTTAACAAAACTCAATTGTAAAACCAGATCTCTTATGGTCATGTTTTAAGTATCAACCAGAAGAGAAAGGAGAACTTTCTGAGACTTTTTTCCTTTCCTCTTTAAAATACAAACACACATTAACAGAAATTTGATCTTCCTACTTTCAAGTAAAATTAGCAAAGCATCTCAAGCTCCTTGTGTAACTTTTCCTTAGGTCCAACTTCCTCACTTCTGTAATCAAAACCATCGTCTCTACTACATATCAGCTTCATTTATTCATACTAATGTCTAACTTGTATTAAAGGTAGCAAAGAGTTCTGAGTTCAAGAGTTCTGATCAATAATATACAATAAGAATATACTGTGTGTTAGTAGATCAATCTGGTATTGGTGAGAGTGAAGAAACTCATGCCTTCTCATACTTTGTCATTCTCAATAGTGTTGTTTTAGATGTGAAAACTCTAAAACCTGTATATAATTTGTTTCCATCCTGGAGAAGCCATTCAAAGATGAAGCTGATACCAGGGAATGCCAAACAGAGCAATGGAGAAAATTTCCTGATAACATTGCTGATTGTTGGATCAAGCCAACCCTCAGGTTATCCCAGCTATGACCCTCTCCTTCCCCTTTATAATTTCAACCAAGTTGTACACAACTTGCTCCAAAAGTTGATGTCAAAACCTCATAAAGGGGTTTTAATCTAGGTCAAGTTGCTCATTGCACAAAGACCAAATTATCAAGAGTAGGAGGATTATCAAGGAAGAAAGTAATTTATATTTTATTTTAGACAAAGTCTCACTCTGTTGCCCAGTTTGGAGTGTCATGGCCTCAGCCTGGCTCACAACCTTAAACTCCTGGCCTCAAGCGATTGGGCTCAAGTGATGATTCTGCATCAGACTCCCAAGTAGCTGGGACTATAGGCACCTGCCACCATGCCTGGCTAATTTTTCTATTGTAGTAGAGATGGGGTCTCACTCTTGCTCGGGCTTGTCTCAAACTCCTGAGCTCAAGTTATTTACCTACCTCGGCCTCCCAGAGTGCTAGGATTATAGCCACAGTGGCAGGCCAAGAAAGGAATTTTTAATATGACAGATGTCTTGTTGGGAGAATGGGAAAAGCTGCCTCAAATTCAACTCCCTGGACTAAGGGAGATCATCTTCTTTTTAAGGAGGGGCCATGTACCTTGGGGAAGATGGAGGGAGATGATGAGTTCTGAGGTCAGAAAGTTTGCACTGGGGCCTTCAGAACCTCAACTTCTTTGTCCTATAGAAAATCCATTGTTTCAAATCAAGTGTAGTAGCTGAAGCCTATAAACTCAGCATTTTGGGAAGATAAGGTAGGGGGATCACTGGAGCTAGAGTCCATCATTTCTAGGGAACACGTCAAGGGGTCAAGTAGTTATTGTTAAGAGAGAGAATTATAAAAAACTTACAGGGGTTCAAGGAGTCAGTTACAAAGTAACTGAAATTATACCAATATAAGATATGAATTATGAATATGAATATAATCCCTAATTTATATCAATAACATGGGATATAATGCAGGTTTTAAGAATAATAATATGGGCCTTTATAGTCCTTTATACCTGAAGGACTATAACAAACTGGTCAATGTACAGAGGTGGTCAATGTAAGGAACTAGGCCTACTGTACTGATATGCACATGTGGTGCATGTCCAGTCTATGAAAATTAGGTCAACTTAAAAAGTGGTCAATGTATAGTTGTTATTAACTATGGAGCTTTTACTGTATATTAATATGAATGGAAGACAAGGAACTATTGTTATACTTTACGAAATCAAGATGCAGAACATTGTGTATAATACTTCCCCATTTATATATAAAAGTGGTTATGAAACTTAATGTATTCATACTGTGGTTTATATATTTATAGTTTAGTATATGCAAAGAATGTTTCTAGAAATATAAATGAGGGCAGTGCCTGTGGCTCAAAGGAGTACGGCGCTGGCCCCATATACCGGAGGTGGTGGGTTCAAACCCGCCCTGGCCAAAAACTGAAGAAAAAAAAAATAGAAATAGAAATGAGAAACTGTTAGCCATGGGGTGGGAGTAGGAAGCTGGGAATTGGAAGAGGAGGTAATTTTTCACTTTCTACATATCTAAATTATTGGGATTTTTAAAATGGGAATGTACTCCTTTAAACATTAAAAATAGCAACTAATGAAAAACATTAAATATTTTGTGCCGAACAGTGGGAGGAGTGGATGACACTAGTCTACAGGATTTCATTGTCTAGAGGATATAAATACACATAAACAAAATGTAGTGATGTGCTTATTGAAGGTGCAAAGACAATGCAGAGAAATGGCATGTTTCATTCTATCTGGAAGAATCACACAAGCCTTCTCAGAGGAGGTGATCCCTGAACAACGTTTTACAGTGGGAATAAGTTTACCAAACAGACTGGGATGGGTATATCAGGTAGAGTGACAACACTTTTTGAGCTTACAGAGGGCTGGAGTGAGGTCCCTCGTATCTTTCAGGAACTGTGAATAAGTTGGTACTTGTGGAGAGGCCAAAGGGACAGAACGAAGGCAGAGCAGCACACAGAAACTAGATAATGACAAGTTTGTTTGCATGCTGGGAAGCTTGGGTTTTGTTTGTTAGCACCTAGAATCCTTTGCTGAGGCTAAAAATTCTATTAATTTCTTAGAATAAAATACTTTAGGAACCAGTAAAGTATAATAACAGAGAACATAGGGCATAATATAACACATTGAAGGTACTATTCATGCCCCAGTTTTATCAAATCTTAATATTTTGCTACAGAATGATGTAAAGAAATAAAACACTACAAATATAGTAAAAGCCCTCTGTATGCCTTTCCTTTATCTCAATCCCTGTTCCTTCCAAAAAAAGGCATGCCTATGTTTTATAGAAAAATATTAACTCAATATAAGAAACAGACCATACTTATGTCCTGGACCCATTCGTTTTTAACTTTTCATTCAGCTTATAACACATACTGCCTTACAGTGGAAAACCTGTAAAATAAGAAACTTGATCAGTGTGAAGTTGTTTATATATCAACTATATTCTCATGCTATGATGCCGTTCAGAATCAAAAGATAGTGTCTGCTAAGAGTAGAAACCATTAGAGCCTGGCCTGATATTAGAAAGGGACTCGAGGATATGTAGACATATTTTCAAAATGAGGATCAAGAAAAGTGTTCATGTAAATAATTGATTTAAAAATCACCAAATGCTTCTTCACTTCTGTTCATGTGTTATTTACATTATTGACGTGCATTTGACTATGTGTATGAGTGTATATAGATGTGTGTGTATATCTTCAGGATACAGAATACGCTGATTTGGATATCACTTTCCAAGCTCATAAAAAAGTAAAACCAGAAAGGTGGGTTTTGGCTAAACAGCAACTCTATCATGAGCAGACACTTTGTACAATAGAAGTTTGAATGATAGTCATAAGCTGTGCGCTTTTACAACATGCTACATGAGCTGCACCAAAGAAAAGATGCAGCAGAGATAGCATAATTTTCAAAACTTATCTTTATTTACTTCTTGTTATTTATCCTACACTGTTTAGTATTAATCAGGTTTAAGTTCAATGACACCTATTAGAAAACAAAATTTTAATAAACACAGGAAAGCATAAGGTTTTAGTGAATGCTTACATATTTAAGAGTACATTACATAATTTATAGCAAAATTTAAAGAAATGCAACATCTTAGAACAATAGGTAAGTTTTTTTGGTGATTTTTTTCCAACTTTCAAATAGTATCAATTACTTGTGTTTAAAACCTATCAATCCACACTGAACTCACTTTAAATAACTTTGAAAATATACGCTATATTCTCATAATTATAAACCTCAAGTTTATAGCTCCAAACACTCCTGGCTGTCAAGGAGTGTTTGCTATATATTTTCTAAATTAGTGCTAGGTATTTTTAAACACCCATGCAACCTATTTCCAAGCAGGTTTTGAAATCTCACACCCTGAAAAAATAATCATCTTCTTCCTTTTTTTAATAACTCAAGAAACACAGTCTACTGCCTTTCAAGATTCAAAAGTCTAAGTTCTCTATCTTTTTCTTTTGTTCTAATTTTCTATCAATTAAGAAAAAAGCAAGAGTTTGACATACAAGTTCTTTTTTAAAAAAAGTCTCGGAATGAAAAAAAGAAGTATGATGGTCTTTTTCCATGTGGTGATTCACCTGACATTTACCTCCTAAGTCTTCAGCCAAACATTCATCTCATTCAAGACACTGATCTAAATATAATCAGCTGCTTCTTAACAAGCACGTTCCGGATTGGATACGCCTCTGTCTTAAAAATGTCATAACTCTTTCCCTCAATTCAATATTTCAAATTCTACTTAACTAAAACAAAGCAAAGTTTAACTAAGATAAAATAATTTGCAAATAAATGAAAGGAAAATATTGTATAATCTGGCCCTTAAATACATAATTTATATTAAACTGTATTAATACCACGTACATTTACATTAATATGTTTATAATTTATTTATAAAATTATACTCTCAATAGTCTATTAAATTAAATTACATGTAATAAACATATTCATAAAATAATATCTTAACATGATACATTATTTTATAATACAAATTTATTAAGTGTAGAATAGTAGGCATCTATACTATTTTAAGATTATTAGTTTATAAAAGCATTTTATATATATCTATATTTTTTCTCCTAAATCCAATGTTCATTCTTTTGCTAAAGTTAAAAATTTCAAGTAACCAGAAATCAAATGAAGTAGGATAGCAGAAAACATTTAAGTTTTACTTTTTCTTATTCACACTAATGAATTGGAGACTATTTTTAAAGAGAATAAAAGAGTTACCTGGATGTGCTGTCAAAATGGACCAAAAAGTTTAGATTTTCTAAGTGGAGAGACCAATTAGGAGGTTATAACTGTAATCCAGATAAATACTGATTCGACCTCTCATGACATGGTGACAGCTGAAGGGAGAAATGGAGATAGCTATAAAAGACATTTTGAAAGAAGAAATAACAAGTTTAGAAGACCATCTGAAAATAGGGCATGGAAGAAAGAAAAATCTTAAAGATAACTCTAAGATTCTGGACATGAAACCTGAGGAATTGAAGGTACTATTAACTAATAATGGGAAGCTGTGAGCAAATGTCAGTTTCAGGGGAAAGACTCTAAATTCAATTTTGGAGCTATTGAATTTCAAAATCTCTATGAAGTGAGTAATATTATAACTACAATTTTGTAGATGGGAAACTTAGGCAGGAGGCATTAAGTAATTTTTCCTAGGTCATACAGACAATAAATGATGCAGCCAGAACTTGAACTCAGGCAACTATCATTCCCATCATCTTAATGAAATTTTCAATTCCTTAATTGAGACAGATCTGGGTTTTTTTTTCTTTAAAAAACAAGTACGGGTGATGAAAATTATAATTGACATCTGTTCTTTGTCAGTCCATAGTAGTGGTTTGAAAGGAAGCTTCTACTTTCTTAGAGACCCCATATACCATGACCACCATTAGGGAATGATTCCTGACTCAAGAGGCTCACTTAGTATAACCCAGCATCCTGGATCATTGATTGGTTCAACCAAGTCCAGGTTGAACCAATAATAGCACTTCCTCGAAAAACTATTAACTTGGCAGTCAGGACTGTTAGGAGCTGCAAACTTGAGGTTGTCATATAGCTATGCTCTAATTCCAAGGAGAAAGCTGTATGAAAGCAGGAAGCCAGAGAAAATAGAAACTAGGCAAGGGTAGGAACTCAAGCATGTGAACTTGATTCTAGTCATCCTTGAGGACCAGCTGCGTTCTACTCTTCCCGAAGTTTGGTTAAGTAAACCAGCAGTCTTCTTTGTTTTCATTTGCTCAAAATCAAAACATGTATCATGGTTGGTACAACCATACACAACTGTGGGAATTTGAACAAGTTACTTAAAAATGAATTAGTTTGCTTAATTGCAAATGGCAGAAGATGATGTGTGTTTTTCAGGAATTTTTAGAGGATAAAATGATATATATAAACTTCTGCCTTTTCTTCTTTAAAACTCATTTTATGACTATTTTGATAGTCAGAATAGGTCTAGGCCTATTCTTTGAGTTCTTTCCCTTCAGTGAACTATTCTTTCATTTAGAGTAGTTGGTAACCTAGCATGCGATACATCTCACTCTCTAGAGCACTATGGGTTGCCCATCACAGGACTTTTAGATCCCTAGTGTACCCTTCCCTTCTTCTGCTGCACAGCATATAGCTTTATATAATAGGTGAGAAACCAGAGCAAATGTCTGGTTGGTTTCCATACACAGAGCACGTGGAATCGTGCCTAGCACTGAGAAACTCCTCAGTAACGGCTTTACAGTGGTTAGAAGCAGTAGTTGAATTTCCTTAAGAAATAATCACAGGATGTGACTGTCTAATTCCCAGCACATTAAAGGGTCTCAGTGAGTGTTCATTAGTGCTTCAAAATTCACAGCAGTCGCTTTTAGTTACTGTCTCTCTTTAGTGGTGTGTTGTATTGATTTTGCAAATTTGCCAACTAATCTCAGCATTTTTTTTGTTTCTTCTCCTTTTCCTTCCTTTTTGATAGATTAGGAGCATAGTCCAGGTTCAGAGTCCCAGATGCAAGATATCCTACCTTTGCTCTTTCTTTGGAGCTATTATTGCCTCTTGGGATAATATATGCTATTACTCAAGTTAAAAAGGAAGGATTGTTATACCACGAGACCAAAATCAAGTCCTCAAGTCAAACATCACACTCTGAGACTATGGACATGTAATCTACTCTCAGGTTTAGGTGTAAAAAATGTCACAGAATTGTTACTTTTTATCAGATTGTTTGAATGAAAACTGCCCAAAGATGGTAGAAAAATAATAACTAACCTTTTCCAAGTTTAGACATAATGACTTTGTTGGTAAAGACATGGAATCTAACATAAATACTTTATCTTCTTTAGGTACATGAACTAGTATTTATGGAATACATATGTATTTAATGATGTCCCATAATGAAGAATTTGGAGCAATTAGCAAACAATAGCTTCCACCACTGTTTTTACCCATTTCAGCAAAATGCTGCCAAGATCTTCATGGCTAATTTAGCAACTTGCTCATATGAAATAGGTGGGTGATATTTTCATTATAGGTAAGAAATAGGATTCTAAGAAATTCATTACTTTTAATGCCTACTATAGACAATTGCCAGGCATCATTGCATTCCATACCAAAAAAAGAATTAGGAGAGAATGATTTGAGAGGAGCTTTAATTGAACTGGAATCTAAAACCAGCTACAAAAAGTTTGACTCTCTTTGAATGAGAGAGCACTGCTTTTCCAGTAGTCTTCAGTCACAGTGTACATTATTCTCTTCTTGAATGGAAATATTTGCTGCCAAATGCCTTCTTAGGATGTGAAAAGCCAAATTTAACTTTTGTCTTAGGATAGCCTGGCAATTAAGCTTTTGTTTTAGAGGAGACTTTGACTTATTCATTGTAATAATGGTTATAACTGTGGAAAGATTTTATTAAGTATTCAGGGCACACTGGACAATATATATGTTACAAAAATAAAAAATCTCGACAGCCCACCACCAAATACTGGCAGCTCTGTCTGGCTCGGTGGCCTAGTCTGGGGCCCCAGGCAACGCTCAAGGACCCCCACACTCCTGCCCAAGTTCTCCCAAGGCAGTTCAACCGAGTGCCAGGTCCAAAGGAAGCCCAGACAGCTCACAGGCAAGGCCTTTCCAGCCTGAAGTCCCACTGTTGCCCCACCCACAGCCGCCGACAGGATCAGACCAAGTGAACGGACGCAACCACTTGCCCAGTCTCCGCTGCTTTTGCCTTCCTCAGGGTGTCCAGAGGCCTCATGCTGTCTCCCTGTGTCCCCAAGGGGAAGTTCCTGGGTGGATCTCGCCTGCCAGAGATGCCTGAGGTCCTCTCTCCCCAGTCTCGCCAGTGCCCAGCCGCAAGGAAACTGTTGCTCGGCTGCCATCTTGCTCCCCCCCCCGAAGTGGCTTTTCAAGACACAGAGTTTCTTCTTCATGAGAATATAAAAGAGAACTTTCCAGACACGTCAAGAGATTCTGAAATTCAGATGGCAGACAGTTTCAGAACTCCAGCACAACTCAACCCAAATAAGACATCCCCAGACATCATAATCAATTTCACTAAAGTTAATATGAAAGAGAAAATTCTGAAAGCAGCCAGACATAAGAAAACCATAACCGGGCGGCACCTGTGGCTTAAAGAGTAGGGCACTGGCCCCATGTGCCAGAGGTGGTGCATTCAAACCCAGCCCTAGCCAAAAACTGCAAAAAAAAAAAAAAAGAAAAGAAAACCATAACCTACAAGGGGAAGAGTATTAAAATAACTGCAGATCTCTCTGATGAAACCTTTCAAGC